>CAUYLG010036103.1:0-64342 GCA_963573385.1 Cacajao melanocephalus
ACCAAAAAAAGCAAAAGCAAGTGTTGGCAAAGCTATGGAGAAAAGGAAACCCTTGTATACTACTGGTGGCAATGTAATCTGGTACAGACACTATGGAAAACAAAATTGGAGGGTGCTCAAAAAAAAAAAATAGTGGAACTACCATATAATCAGCAAGCTGGGTATTATATCCATGAGAACTGAAATCAAGATCTCAAAGAGATATCTGCACTTCCATATTCACTGCAGCATTATTCACAATAGTCAAGACATGGAAGCAACCTAAATGTCCATCAACAGATGAATGGATAAAGAAATGTGGTATACACATACAATGGAATATAATTCAGCCTTAAAGAAAGAAAGAAATCCTGCTAATTTTGACAACATGAGTGATCCTGAAGGACATTATGCTAAGTGAAATAAGCCAGACACAGACGGACAAATACTACATTTATACTACTTATACGAGGAATCTAAAATAGTCAAATTCATAGAAATAGAGAGTAGAACAGAGGTTGCCAGTGGTTGGAAGGAGTTGGAAATGAGGAAATATTAGTTAAAGGCCACAAAGTTTCAGTTGTGCAAAATAAATACGTCCTACAGATTTGTATGGCATAGTGCCCATAGTTAATACTGTATTGTGTACTTAAAAATCTGCCAAGAGTGTAGATCTTATGTTAAGTGCTCTCACTGCAAAAGAGAGAGGAAGAAAGGAAGAAAAGAAAGGAAGAAAAAAAAAGGAAGAAGAAAAGGAAGAAAACGAAGAAAAGGAGGAAAAGGAAGGAAGAGAAAAAAGGAAGAAAAAAGGATGAAAATGAAGAAAAAAAGGAAGAAAAGGAGGGAAGGGGAACGAAAGGAAGGAAGAAAGAAAGAATTGAGTGTAGGAGAAAACTTTCAGTGGGAATGGTTATGTTTATTGGAGAAATCATAGTGATGGTTTCATGCCTGCATACTTACCTCCAAACTCATCAAGTTGTATACATATTTACCTCTTTTCATATGTCAATCATATCTCAATAGAGTAGTTAGACTTTTTTTTTTTTAGACAGAGTCTAGCTCTGTTGTCCAGGTTGGAGTCCTGGGTTCAAGCCATTCTCCTGCTTCATGGAAAAATTTCAAAGACTGAAGAATGAAGGGCTTGGAAGGCTCACTCTCCAAGGTCCCTTTCATATTTTCAAATCTAAAGCTTTAGGGTTCTGTCTATGTTGCAAATACAAGATAATATTTAAGCATACACTCCATTGAGACTAATCAAATTGTGTCACCTAAGTAGCTTCTATTAAGCTATATTTTATAAATTATATAAAATATACTTCAAAATAAAATATTGAGTTGATAAACACCTCATAACTTAGTACCCAATGCTATATAAGTTAGCATCTAAATATTTCTAAAGAAACATAAACATCAGGCAACAGACATCAAAAATTACAATACAAGTGGGAAAATTGTAAACCTCTACCATATTTTTAGAAGCCTATATAGCACAAAAGGCCTCGTGATGCTTAAAAAATTTTAATTTTAATTTCCTAAAATGCAATTGTTCCTCATGCACTAACACTCATTTAATATAGTGGCATTTGGGAGGATGGGAGAGGGGATGGTTAATGGGTACAAAAAAATAGTTGAAAGAATGAATAAGACCTAGTATTTGCTAGCACAACAGGGTGATTATTGTCAAATATAATTTCACTGTACATTTTAAAATAACTAAGAGTATAATTGGACTGTTTATAACACAGAATAAATGTTGAGGGGATGGAAACCCCATTTACCCTTATGTGATTACTATGTGTTACACGCCTATACCAAAACGTCTCATGTAACCCATAAATATATACACCTACGATGTACCCACAAAAATTAAAAATTAAAAATAAACACATAAAAGAGTGGCATTTTATTATGATATATCCCCTGGTAAAAAGCTGACATCTACTGCCTTATATTGAATTAATTTCATGCTACACTAAAAATAAACTAGCCCTGGGAACCATTTAGACCGATTCATTAGAAAACAGGTTGATAGCATATCTTTTTAATAAACTATTTCAACTAGGAAAAGTAATCCATAAAATTTTCATTTATTTGGAGGCTGTCCGTTTTGTCTTCAGGCTGTACTCACCATGAGAATGAAAGTGTCCATGCCCATGAGCATGGTCATGGCTATGTGCAGCACCATGTTTCACATCATGGCTACGGCAATGATCAACATGGCCATGCGGCTGATCTACAGCACCATTAAAAAGGGAATGACTGTGTCCATGGCCTAGAAGACAAAGTGTTAGCACAGAAGGTATGTAAAAATATATAAATGGTTACAGTTATCCTGATACTAGTGCAAAGAATCGGCTCTAAACTCAGATCAATTCAATAAACATTTACTTGTAAAAAGTGTTACAGATTTATTAAAACAATCCTAAGTTCCTGCTATGGAGTATCAGAAGGTAATAAAGCATAGAGGAAGGTGATAGACCTTACTGGAAATGAAAATAAGTACTGCCTGGAAGTATACAGAAATATCCAAAGATAACATTATCTAATGTTATTCATTCATTTGAGAAATATATATTTATAATGTTTTATATTATAGGAATCATTCTAGGCATGGGAGATGAGGCAGTAAACAGCAAAGACAAAATTCTTGGACCCAAATTTTCAAAGTACTATTACATACACTAACACAGAGTAACAAGACATATGCAAATGCTCACATTAAGGAAGACACAAGAAAGCTGCTGCATTTGGTAACACAATCAGTAAAATTACATTAAAGCAGGTAGAAAGAGCTAAATGCAAAAGAATGCAGAATCGTCTCTCCACAGCATACCTAAAAACAACTAAACCATCAAGAAACGTCTTATACAAGCTACTCTAAAGGACAGAAAAAGAGTGGATGCTATCCAAGTCAAAAATGCCACTTACATTTACAAAAATTCTTAATACCAGTAAATTAAATCCAGCACTGCACCATATGAAAAAATCATGACAATGAGGATCTCCAAGACATATTTACACAGTACATTTCATACATACACACACACACACACGCACACACACACACCCCTTTTTTTTTAGACAGGGTCTTGCTCTGTCATCCAGGTTGGAGTACAGTGGTGCGATCTCAGCTCACTGCAACCTCCACCTCCCAGACTCAAGCGATTCTTCCATCTTAGCCTCCTGAGTGGCTAGGGCTACAGGCATGCACCACCATGCCTGGCTAATTTTGTATTCTTTTGTAGATGGAGTTTCACCATAAGTGATCCACCTTCCCTGGTCTCCCAAAGTGCTAGGATTACAGGTGTGAGCCACTCTGCCTGGCCCACACAAAACTTTTTGATAAGTAGATTTGTTCTGTGGTTTTCTGATATTTATTTTATATAAATGGTATCATACCAAACAGATAAGCTACTGACGTCTGGTAGGATCCATGATAACACGCACCACTCTGAAAAGGCACTGAGATGGAGGGTCATAAAGAAGTGGGAGGGATAGTTCAGGAAGACATTCATATAGTCTGTTGACATATTACTTTTGTTATCAAAATCAATACAGTTTAAATTTAAAAATTAACAATTCTCTCAAGTAAATAATTATGACAGAAAACTAACAGAAAATGAAGAAACAAAGTGTTCTAACCATCATACCAGAGCCATGAGAATGTCCATGACCTCCATGTTTGAAAACAAATATTCCTATTAGGTTTACCACAAACCCAATAATGGAAACAAGTAGCAGTCTCTCATGGTGGACATCTGGAGGGGCTAATGCTCTCTAGAAAACACATAATCCAAACAAATAGCATTGATATTCTTTCTGATTGATCAACCAAGAAAATCATAAGGCAATATTAAACACTTTCAGTTATTTTCAGAATTAAAAGCACTAACAAAATCTGCCAAAACAGTTCATAGAAATAAAAGCAGTGCTCACATACCATAGAAAAAGTAACAATTAATATTTTTAAATAAATATAAACATTTAAAAGCATAAATATTTGGTCCAAAACTTGTTCTTATTTGGTATCTTAAAATACTGCTTTTCATGGCTCACGCCTGTAATCCCAGCACTTTGGGAGGCCAAGGCAGGTGGATCACTTGAGGTCAGGAGTTCAAGACCAGCCTGGCCAACATGATGATACGCCATCTCTACTAAAAATACAAATAAATTAGCTGGGTGTGGTGGCATGCACCTGTAATCCAAGCTACTTAGGAGGCTGAGGCAGGAGAATCGCCTAAACTCAGGAGGCGGAGGTTGCACTGAGCCAAGATTGTGCCACTGCACTCCAGTCTGAGCAACAGAGCAAGACTTCGTCTCAAAAAAAAAAATACGGCTTTTCATTTTAAATACACTAATCTTTCAGTTTTCTTCCTTTTTATAAAATATGCCAAATGTTAAAGATTCACTGGAAAAACTCTCAGGTTCTGATTTCTTATTGACCTCACTATCCAGATTGTGCCTCTACATTTCATAGTGTCAATACTTCATTCATAACTTGAAAGCACGATCATTTAATTGTTTTCAATTCCAAGAACATTCATATAATTTTTTGACTATTTTGTAAGCCCTTCTTCTACACACATAATATCTTCTCTAATCCAAGGTTGTCCACAATATTTAATGATAGTTGAAAACAGCTCTGTTATATATCTTTAATTAATAAACATTTTCATTACAGAAATGTAATTTACTGACTTTAAATCATTATCTACTATACCTCAACTCCTTCTGAGAAAATAAAAAAAGCAGTGAAGATCAAAAATAGACCATTGACAAAGCCAGCCAGAACTTCTGCTCTAACATACCTACAGAGGAACAAAATAAATAACTGAATTATTACATTATTTCTTAAAAATTAAATCATAAAATTACATACATTCAGAGATTCTAAACCATATGATATGCTTATAAGTGGCCAGCAAAGTCCTTGTATTTATTGTATTTATAGTACAGTGCATTTTATTTTACACATATAGTAAAAATGAGGAAATGAATTATTATGAATTATGTTTAAAAGCAGAATGCCACAAAAAACAGATTTTCACAAGCCAGTCAAAAGACCTTCTTAGAGTAAGTAGTTTTAGAAAGAACTTTCACAGAAATTTAAATCTCAAGTTGCCACTGGAGAAGGAAAAACAGAACCAGACAAGTGGAGAAAGAAAGAAGCATTCAGAGATAAAAAGTAGAAAAGGGGGTCTGGAAAAGGGGGTTTTTCAAACTTATTAATTTCTCCTTTTCTAAGAACTCCTTATGTTTTCTGCTTTGTACCTTTTAGCTTTCAAGTCTTTGGAAAGCAGAGCTTTGCTTCTGAAGGAAAATGAAATTATTTCTGACTTATCCCAGAGACAACTTGAGATTTATATTTCCAATATTTTTTCTAAGATTAATAAGTTTAGCATAAACCTTCAATTACCTATTTTTAGAATCTATTTTAGCTTCACATAATTCTAATTAAACTATTTTAAAAATACCTGTCTTTTGTTCCATGGACTTCTGAAGCTTTCTGCTTCCTACCTGTGTGAAGCATTGGGGAAAGATTTTACTTTTCTATATGGTATATTTGGCTTAGTTAAAGTTATCAGAAAGAACTTTAACTTAGCATTTTCAACTTTAATTAAGCATTTAACTTAGCAACATGTTCAAACACCATTCAAAGGGTGCTAACAGCAGTTAACCACTCTGGTCCCTAAACAATATTATGTGATCATCAAAACTTGTGCTTTTCATAGGTTTCTATGTTAACTTCTAGGTAATATGATTTTTACTGTAAAAATATTTTTAAAGAGAATTCTTGAAAATGTATTCCATAAAATTATGTTGGAGTTTGTGCTGTCAAGTGCATTCCAACATAGCATGTATTTCTATGCCAGAAATAATGTCTATTTCTATATTCTAACACATCCAAATAACATATTACTTGTCAAAACATATATTTTTTTGTTTTTCTGGCGAAAAGTTCATTAAATTCAAATAATTTGCAGCCTGCTTTCCATAACCTACACTTACGAATTTATCTAATAAATCAGCAGGATTACTATCCAAAAATAAAAAGTATTTTCATTTAATCCCACCCTTGTAGTCCCATTAAATAATGCTTGACTGAAAGCCTTTTGTGCTTGAGTTCTACCAGATTTCAAGATCAAAGGCAAGAATGTTTTTCAGGCATCTTTTCATTTCTAATTCCTAGCTTAGTAAGTGTGCTCCCGAAGTTCAGACGAACTGTTGGAGTGATTTAATTAGCTTGAGTTTAACACACATTTGTTAAACTTGGTTGCAGGTTCAAAATGAAAAACACACAAAAACTAAACACACTTGCCTTTACAAATAACTGTGTTTACCTAACAGATTGAATAGGTCTTAGAATTAGAACATGTAATTCATGAATGTGCTGTTGCCTAATTAAGCATGACTGATATTTAGATTCTTGAGACAGGAAGAAAAATAGAAAAGATTTAATTGTAAGTACACATGTATATATGCATGTATGTACGCATCTATCTACCTACTGGATGTATATTACTTTAATGCTGGCTTTGCTCTTTAAAAAATAAGAGTGTGGCAGGATACAAAGATGACTTTTATATAAAGAATTACTTAAAATTCCTTGCTTGCTCTCATATTCCACAACACTTTCTTCTATTGCAGAGTCGGTCGGCTACTGCGGCCATCCTGAATTGGTGGGGGGTAGGGGGTGGGTATGTGATTTCATCCCTGTGTTTAACATGAATCAATCAGTGTCATTTTGATATCCTGACACCAGTAGTTTACAAATGATGCTACGTATCACTACAGCAATTATTCATAGTGTTAAATATTGTACCAGCTTTTATTCTTTAATCTTTCCCACAAGAAAACACATGCACATAAGGAGAGGACAGGATTAAATTAAAAGTGGAAAGAATACTATTCTCTTGTATCAACTAGCTATAGCTGAATATTAAAATCTGCTGCGGTAGTGAAGGTATTCAAAGCTATTCCTAAAAACCATTTTAGAGCAAGAGACAGTACATTCTAAATTGGAAGCAACAGAAACTCTAAGCATTAAAAGACTGAGAATTTTTAATAGTCAGCTACTGTTTATTCAGAAAGACTGTTGTATTCAATTAGATTTCTGATATATAATATAAATAATTTTCCAACAAAAATTATAACTTTGGATATAATCTTTCTTTAATAATCTAAAATATACTTGATTCTTTTAATAACTATTGTTTAAATTATTTGCATATCACCAATATCATGCCATAAAAAGTGTTCTCATCTGAACTGTCAAGCTGTTTGAATTTATAGACATACAGGATCTACTGCTCTATACTATAAAAGGTATAATTAGTATTTTTTGGCTCACTTTTTATAATGTCACAAATAACCATATCCCTTGGTTATAAATAAAAGCAGCAAGTTCTGCCACAGAACTTCCTATCTCCTTTTTAGCAATCATCACAATATATAGCTATTATTGCATTTTTACAGAACTGTTTCCCCATGAGACCACAAGTTCCTGCAAGCCAGGAGGCATGTCTTATTATCTTTATATCATTAGAACTAGAAAAGTATTTGACTTATATGGACCCTCAATAAATATCTAAAGAGAATAAGAGCATGTGAAAGAAAGAGTGTGCTTGCTAAAGGAAGGAAGCAAAGCCAGAGAGAAAGAGGAAGCAATGAAGGGACAATAGTAAACGACAGGACAACAGGCATAAGAGACAGTGCATGTAAGAAGGTGGTTGTAAAAAGGACAGAGAGAGAGTGACAGAAACTGCACAGGAAAGGGACAGCTCAGGGAAGGAGAATGAGTGAAGGAAGGAAAGAAAGACTTGGAAAGGAAGACAAAAACAAGTAGAGCTAAAGAGGTTAACAGAAGGGGAAGAGGAGAGATAGAGCCTGAGAGATAAACGGTTAAAAGGTAGAAGAAAAGAGCAGGAGGAAAGAAGGAATAAAACAGGAAAAGTATAGGGGGAAAGAAGAAGGAAGAGAGAGGAAAAAAGATCATGAGCACAAGCCCAAGTGACAAGCAGCAAAGAATAAGAGAAGGAAAAGGGAGCTCAGGAGAAGATAAGAGAAAGTAAGAGCAGGAGGATGGGAACAAGAGTGTGAGACAGAAAATACAAGAAATAGATGAAGAAGGACGAGAATGTAAAAGAGCACTCACAGAGGAAACAAACAGGAGGAAAAGGACAGAGGGAAAGAATCAGTAAGAAAGCAGAAGAGAGAGGGAACAGGAAAGACAAAGGGATGGGGAAGAGAAAGAAACAGAGTATGTGTCCTGAGCTCTGCTTACACATACATAATTACACTGCAAAATATTCTGTCAACTCCAAAAAAAGAAACACTCAGCCAGTGTAATCAAATAATGAAAAGTCCATTGCTTCCTCCAATCAGAGGTGGCAAAAATCAAATTATGCCTCTAAGATGATCCAATGTAGTCCCTTCAGCATAAAGTTACTCTACAAATATTTGATTAATTGTTCAGCAAGCATATGAGAAGAAATATGTTACATACAAGCAGATTTTTCTTCTTACCCATAAGAGAAAGCATCATTATCTCTCCATTTTGAAATAACAGAAGCTGCCAGTCCAGCCAAAATGGCAGTGCTATCGAAAAACATGTGAAAAGAGTCGGAAATCAAGCCTAAGCTGAAAAAGAACAAACACATTGACAAATTATAATAAAAACCAAATAGTAGGCATCCTTCTCTGAAAATCTAAGATTCAATCTTTGTTCATCAGGAATTAACCTTCTAAAACAACAATTTAAATATGCTATATAGATAGCGATGGAGAATAAGTTTTAAATATCTAAAAAGTAAACCCTTATGCTCCTGCACAAGGAAAAGTCTAGCTGCTGTGAGAGAGGTAGAAACAAAAACATCTGCTGCTGGGTACAGGGTAAGAGTTTGACCACGCTTTAGTCATTTGCAAAGGTCAGATGCCACTGAAAGAGAGGTAGGAAAAAAATGCCATCTGTTACTGGGACGACGCTGATACCTACTTGCACCTAGGATCTTACAAAGCAAAGGTTTGCTATTGTTGAGTGTCCTGCTCCTCCCTTTTGAGAACAGGCTGAGGACAGTGGGGACAGGCTAGGAGACAGGGAGAGCTGCAGGATCGTTATTATTTACCCTGGCACTCAGGTGCACAGGCTTGCCTGACTAGGGATACAACAAGATAACCTGGTCCTACCCTTCCCACCAAGCCTTGAATAAAGTATAGGGAACAGCAAACTACCAGTGAGAGCACAGAGATATGTGCAGAACTTGCTGAAAGCTGAAAGTAGAGCAAAAACCCTGAAAAAAATCCTCCAATACTCCAAATCCAATACTAATCACAAAGTAGTAGAAACCACTGGAAAAATTTAAAGACTGTGGTTTTTTCAGCAACAACAAAACACAAAACCCAGCTCAACTTCAGTTCAACTACTGATCAGATGGTTTCAAAAGTCGCACACTAATGGCCAGAGAGACAAAGAGGTGGGCCTATTTCTGGACATATACAGTCTCTATTATTCTTTTAAACACAATGGCCAGCACTCAATGACAAAAGCATGAAAGAAAAAAAGAGAGACTAATTGTTAAGAGCTACAACAGTCAACAGAATCAGAACCAGAAATGGCCCAGATGTTGGAACTATTAGATAGGACTTCAAAACAAATGTGATTAATATGTCAAAGGATATGGTTTGAAGTCAGAGAAAATTCATTAACAAATGAAGAATTTCTGCAGATAAAAACTATAAAAGAATATAATGGAAATGATAAATTTGTTTTAATTACAATATAGAGGAATAATATTCATGGGCTTCTGCGCAGATTGACACAGAAAGAATCAGTTAGGTCAAAAGAAGTTATATGAAGTGCAACACACAGAGAAAATGGATTAGAAACAAACAGAAAAGAAAGCAGAGCATCCCAAACCTGTCTGGAAGTACTGAACATACTAAAATATATGTATTTAGCCGAGAAGAAATAAAGAAAGGGGTAGGAAAAGTATTTAAAGAGAAAATGTTTCAGAATTTTCCAAAATTCATAAAAGAAAAGAAATCACACAGATCAAGAAGCTTAATGAATCTCAAGTGAGGAAAAAACCCTACACACTTCACAAACCACTAAACACCAAAGAGAAAGAAAAAAAGTTTAGAAAACCAGAGGGGAAAAAATAGAAAAATTAAATTAAAAAAATAAAGATATAATTTATAGCATGTTTTTCATCAGAAACTATTCAAGCCGGAATGCAATGGAGCAACATCTTTAAAGTATTGGAAGAGAAAAAAACTACTGTCAACAACCTAATGTATGACAGTAATAGCACACAGGATGGAATAAGAAAACCAAAGCATATTATTGTAAGGTTCTTATCAGATAGATACATGAAATGACATATTATTTGTGATAACTTAAAGATTGATATTATACACACTAAAGCACCCACTAAGAAAAGCCACCAAAAGAAGGACAGGAAATCCTCTACCAACACAAAGCAGATGTTCTGCTATTACTGGGTATGGAGCAGGAAAGTTGTCTCCATCCAGGACCATACACATACACACAGTAGAGTTTGGCTGTCACAGAAGGAGTAAAAATGTTGACAAAAATCATGCCCCTGAGGTTTAGGCTTACAGAATCTACCAAAGATGAAGGCTGGGTCAAGTTAACAAGTAAATTCACCATAAACTGGGTACTGAATAACAAGCAACAGCAGTCTACAGCTTGGGCAGGAGCAAGAGCATGAAGAAATGAGCTTCTGTGGCACAGGCACCATACAGGGTCTACGAAAAGCACAAGGTCTAACCAACTAACGGTCTGACAGACAAGGCATACTTATTTCCAATCATAAATGCTATTACCTCAGTATCTACTGTTTTTGATATGTCCAGTATTTGATATAATGTCCAGTATTTGATAAAAAATTTCAAGATACACAAAAAGAGCCCCCCCCCCCAAAAAAAAAAGAAGTCACTGTGGAGAAAGCAGTTAACAGAACCAGACCAAGATACTGACCAAAATACCAGAGCTATTATAAACTGTAATTAACATATTAAAGGATCTATGGAAAAAATGGACAAAATATATAAGCCAATGGGGACTTCAGCAGAGAACTGGGAAACATAAAAAACAATCAAATGAAAACGCTAGAAACAAAAAACAAGGTATGGGCAATAAATAATTCTTCCAATTGGCTTATCACTGACTGGACACAGCTGAGGAAAGAAATCAGTGAACTTGAAGAGAAGTTAATAAAAATTTTCTGAAAGCAATCATCAGTTCAGTCTTTAAAAACAAGCTTCTGAAGTCAGAGTACCTGGGTTCAAATCTCAGCTCCATATTTACTAATTCTGTGACTACTAAGTTGCTTAACTTCTTTATGCCTCAGTTTAGCCATCACTTAGAGTGATAGTATAAAAGTGCCATAATTGTTATAATAATTCAGTTAATATACGTGAAACATTTACCACATGCGTGTCACATTAAAGACATATAAATATTCCTATTATTACTAATTATTAATAAATTACTATGTTAATTATTAACTACTACTAATGCTTATCATACCTGGTGTTCCCAAGCACGACCCATACTTCTTAATATTTGACTAGATGCTAGAGCTTTCATCAGCTGGAAGTGCTACAAACTAAAAGTCAAAAACATTCTACATGGTTTTAAAGTACAGTTTTAAATTTTTCTCATAATTTGGAATAATTATAGAATTCAAAACTAAGTCAAAGCACATTATTTACCCACAAGAAAAAGCATAACAATTCATAGATCTCTGCCAAATCATGACAGAAGAGTTTAGAAAATGTCTTAAACTTTTATCATGAACCTTATTTATTCCATTGAAACACAGATGTATTAGAAAGTTTAAGTGCAGATAGTACTTTAACCATTTCATCTGATACCTAACTCAAAGCAGAATGAGAATCTGTGAATACATGAAAAAGCAGAATGATAAAACTGATACATGAGGACAAGGTAAGGGGCATGTTATTCATGCAATTCTCCTAGATTTAATACTTTAAGATTTGTTCTTGGATAGATTACTGAAAATTACACACTTCAACCATAACATCTATGTAACATGGAAAATGATTTAACTTTATTTTGAAGTATGAAAGACTCATGTGAAGAATTTTTCTATACTATGATAAAACAACTAATAAAGACATTGTCTATGATTTTGTTTTCTATCCCCCAAGAAAAGATTAATATGACAAAATACTGTTAAAATTTGATTTCAGAAAACTATTTTTCTATTCTGACAAAATGGCATAATTGTGTTCACTTTATGGAATTTTGTAACTAAATTTAAAAGTTAATTTTGGGAACTGAATTAGACTACATATTTAATAGGTTTATTTTTTCCTCCATAGGTATGGTTTTTAAATATTTTAATTTCTTAATGTAAGTGTTTTATTAGTATATATGACTTTTATTTTAAATGACAGTAATCAGTTTTAGAAGGCAGGGCATTCATTCTAAATAAACATTTACTAATTTATTGATCTATTCTACTATCTATTTCACTATACAGTTAGTAAGACATTGTCATGGGTTGAATTGTGTTCCTGCTCCCAGATTTATATGTTGACGTCCTAACCTCTAGTACCTGAGAATGTGACCTTATTTAGAAACAGGTTCAATGCAGATGTAATTAGTTAAGGTTAGATCATTAAGGTGAGCTCTAATCCAGTGTCCTTACAAAAAAGAGAAATTTGGAAGAAGATACATAGATCACCATGCGAAGATAAGGCAGAGATCAGGTGATGCTCCTATAAGCCAAAGGTTGTCCAAGACTACCAGCAAACCAAGTGAAGCTGCAGAAAGATCATGGAACAGATTCTTCCTCAGAGCCCTCAGAAAAAAATCAACCCTGATGACACCTTGATCTCAGACTTCTAATTTATAGAACTGTGAGACAATAAATTTCTGTGGTTTAACCTACCTAGTTTGTGGTGTTTTGTTACATCAACTTAGCAAACTAATACATACTACTTTTTTTTAAACAAATTTATTTTATATACATCCAATATACACCAAACATTACCTTAATGCAAAAAAATAAATTCCTTTTGCATACAATAGCAGTCAAGTTCCTTTTAAAGAGGTGTGGCTATAGCATGGTAATTTTAATACTTATCAAAATGAAATTTTATTTATATTTTAAGTAAATTTAATTAGCATTAAAATATTATGTATAGTACTTAATAAAATGTGACTACCTGAAAAACTACTCCCTCTTCTGAGATGGAAGAACATTATGCTCTCTTAAAACATTGCAATATGAGATACTTTCCCTTAAACCTGATGTCATGATTTAAAATTACCTAGCTGCAAATATACACACAAACTCATGTGAAAAACAGTCTACTTTTAGTTCTCTGCTCACTTATCACATGTAAAAGTACTGCTTATGAGGAATGCCAATTTTACTGCTCATATTCAATCTTAGCATATGTTTCTGATTATGAATTATATTTAAACTATACGGCATAAATTTCCTTAAAATATAAATGTAGCATAGAAAATACCTAAGGTTATATGATTGAAACACCAAAGGTAACTTCAGTAAACCATGATAAAGAAAAACTGGTTGTGAAAATCTATGTACTTGTTGTAGACTCCTCTTTAAACACTACTAGTTTCTCTAAAATGTATTTGTAAACTTTTTTAAATGACTACCTTCTAAAGAGATTTTAACATGGAAAACTGGCTGGGTGCAGTGGCTCATGCCTGTAATCCCAGCACTTTGGGAGGCCAAGGCGGGTGGATCACCTGAGGTCAGGAGTTCAAGACCAGCCTGGCCAACATGGCAAAACCCCCTCTCTCCTTAAAATACAAAAATTAGCGGGGCTTGGTGGCATGCACCTGTACTCCCAGCTACTTGGGAGGCTGAGGCGGAACAATTGCTTTAAGTCAGGAGGCGGAAGTTACAGTGAGCCGAGATCACAGCACTGCACTCCAGCCTGGGCAACACAGTAAAACTCCGTCTCAATAAAAGAGAAAAAAAGAAAACTTCTTAGTGTATAAAGGAGAAACCTGAATACAGAAGCAAAAACAGCATAAATGTCAACAGAACATATGGCAAAAGAAACGTTTGAAAAGAATTTTATTTATGGTCTATTGGAGGTAAAAGGAAAGAAAGGGAGAAGAGAAGCTATAAATTAAGAGAGACTTAAGAAACATAAGCTAAATACTACGTATGGATCTTGTTTGATTTCTCATGTGTAAAACCAAATGTGAAAAGAATTATGAGACAATGAGGGACACCTGAATACTCACTGCCTGCTATTAGGGAGTCATTAGTTTCACAGGTGATAATGGTTTTGGGTTATGTTAAAGGAGAGTGGATTTTATCTTTTAGAGAAGTATAACGAAATAGTTATGGAAGAAATTACATCTTCTGTCTGTTTTAAATCAATCCAGTGGTGGGACAGGAAGAACAGATGAAATAAGATAGACCATGTACTGATAAATGTTAAGGCTGGGTGATGGGCACATAAGGTCCATTAAACTCTCCTTTTACATATGTTTAAAATATCCCATGATTAAAAAAAAATTTGTAAAGGTCTATTGGTAACTAAGTTAACAGTATATTTATATTGTTTGTTAAACATGTGTTCAAAATTGAAAATAAGGAATCATCATAATTCACAAATCCCTTACCAGCTAGTTTCCATGATGTGGAAAGATGGGGGGAGGGGTAGATATTGATAATAATTATCAATTTATTATCAGGAAATTAGAAAATTCTTAGAATCCTGACATTAGCAAAGTCAATAAACTAAATGAGTTACAGTAAAATAACCCACAACTCCACTACATTCCATTATACAGTCCCTTATTTTAAAAAATTTCTCAGCAACATGGAATACTTACCTACGTTTTTAAGGTGGAAAATAAAACTACAGGAAAGCAAAAGGCATCACCATAAGCTGGTAAGTAATGCCGCCTTTTGAGAAGGAAAAAGCTGATCTTAAAAGACTAAGATATATGAAAATTTGAATAGAAAAACATGTGATTGATATTAGTATTTTTCTTCACTAAGGAGTTACTTTACAAACATCTGCTGTAAAATAATATATTGAAGTAAAATCAAATAAATGTCTGGTATTGTGTTAAACATTTCTTGAACAAATATTTACTTTGTTAACACAAAGACATTAACCTTTAGAGTTACCTAAGTATCTTCTATGTCTAAGGGAAAAATGGTTCCAACAGCTTTGGTAAGAAATACCACTGAAATTAAATCTGCTAATAACGAGGTAAAAATGAAAGAAAAACATAAAAACACAGAAACGATGCTGAGATACTAGAAAAAAACAGCATGATGGGATTGACAACTTGGACAACAGGTGCCGTAGGCTCTGCTGCTCACTTGGGAAGTAAAAAACTCTAGGCCTCAATTTTCCACCAATAGAAGATCATAGGTTAGTTCATCTCTCTCACAAAGACTACATTTACAACTAGGCATGATCATGTGATAAAGTTTTAGTGAAAGCATTGTGTGTTAGCATCCAGATAAATCTTAAAAAAAATAACATGCACACGTTTTGCCTCTTTTTCTCTGCATTCTAGACATTATGCTGCCAGGGATGGCTGGAACACTAGCAGCCATCTTGGAAATGAAGTTTCATCTTGTTTAAGCAACGATTATTTTAGGTTTTTGTTTTGTTTTGTTTTAAGATAGAGTACTACTCTGTTGCCCAGGCTGGCCGGTGGTGGTGCAATCTCGCTCACCGCAACCTGTCTCCCAGGTTCAAGCAATGTTCGTGCCTCAGCCTCCCAAGTAGCTGGGATTACAGGCGTGCAGTTTTTCTGTAACTTGAAAACAAATTTAACCCTAGATGGTACAAAACTACATTCTTACACTATGTTACCTTGAGATTAGTCAGTTACTCAACAATAAATTAGTAAATGAAAAATAAAATACTAGAAGGAAAAGCATCCTAGAAGGAAGGGAAAAATCACACATAGTATTTTTACCATTTTCTTCACAGTTTCTAAGACTGAGAGAAAGGGATTTAATGTATTGTCATTGTTGTTTTCCCTTAACAGGGGTAGTTAGCATGTTTAGTATAGGCAGTGTCATTCTATACATTAATTACTCCCTCGTTCTTTCATTTAGCAAACATGTATTAAGCATCCACTATGTGCTGTGTACTAAAGTAACTGCATAAGATAGAAAAGATCCCTACATTAATAAAGTTTACATTCTAGGGGAAAGGTGAAAGGTAGCAGATATTTAATGACGGGGGGAAAATATACAACAACTACCTATTCTTCCACTGAAGATACCTACTCATCATCAAAAATATAAATCAACTATAATTAAGTTCTTTCATTAAAATGAAGGCTCTGAACAAGAAGTAAAATAATATAACGTTTGTTAAAATTAGGTACACTGTTTCTATGAACCTTTATTTGTGAAGTGTTTTATTCATGTTTTAGTCTTCTATGGGAAAAAAATTCCTGATATTTCATGTTCTCAACAAGTTGAAATTTATTTTTACAGAATGAAATTCAACATAGAATTGACAATGACACACAAAATGAGTTTCGGAAGAAATGTAATCAAGGAACTCTAAAGCTAATCGAACCTACAGGAACAGAGAGAATCTGGTCATATAAAGAAATTATTGGTCAGTCAACAAAAGGAACTAAAAATTTGGGTGTCTAAATAAAACACAGATAGTCAGATTATAAAAAGTCCAGAGAAATTTCTAAATCTGTCCAAATATCAATGAGATCTGTACTCAAAATTAATATTTAAGAATAATTGGTTATAAATATGGAGATTAACATAAATGGGCATGATGACGGACGCGTGCTAAATGATCTAGGTACAACACACACTGCAGCTAGATTTCAAATCTAGCTAGAAGACATAATACAATGACAAACAGTATAAGCTGGACTGGTAAAGAACAAGTTGCCTAAGGGTAAAAGAACAAGTCACCTACAACTGATGTTTTTGTTATGCACTGCTGCATACTAACTTAAAAAACAATGGTTTTAGTAATTTCCCCAATAGATCTCTACAGATCAGAAGAGTTAGCAACTTTCCATGAAAGCTGGTTTAGCAACTTCAAGTATGAATCTCTTGAACCAGATATTTCACAGGGTGACATGCAAAGGAAAGCCATAGTGAAATATCGCAATATAAACTATCTGCAGCAAAATATACATATATCAGCTATGATACACTCTTGATACAATCAGCACATATGCCAAAATTATAGCATAATTTAGGAAGAGAAAAATGTAAAATACATTGTAAATTTTATATATTTATGATAAATGTGATTTCAAGTAAAAGTTCTTCCAACATCTACAACATATTACAGTGTGTTATGGGATTAAAAAATTAATCTATAATGGGGTATCCTTCAGATAAACATATCTGATTCCCAAAGGATTCAAAATGGTTATTACATATATTAAGATTTCATTGTGTCAATATGGCTTTATACTCAAGTGTTGACTAAACCAGTAACCTTCATAATCTGCTGTTTACTATTTTCTGTAAAACTGAATTGATGGTTGAATTGAAAGAAGCCCATATATTACAAAAACGTATACATGTCACAAAACCTGGTGATATTACCTAACTGTCAATGTTTGATCTCAACAGAAGTAAAGATCAAGGACAGCAATTTTCTCTGAAAATGGCTCTTAAAGAACAGAGACTAAGTCTATTTGATAAATAGAAAATAGGTTCTTAATCTAGAGTCCAAGATTTAGTACAGGGAACCCAACAACATCCTGAAGGTTTATGTACATTTCTGAGTGTTGGCTTTCATCAGATTTTTGAATGAGTATGGGATCTAAAGAAAGAATTAGTACAGCTAGGAGTGTAATGGTCTTACTGCTAGCAGAACAACTTCATACAGAACAACAGCAAATACCTGAATAATAGTAACTTCACTGCCAGAGAGTTATACCCTATATTTTCCTACTCCTAAGGATGTTTCAAAAACAAAAACCAAAAATCCCCAAAGGTGGCCACCAAAAGCCAAGAAATGTTAAGGTTTTAGAAAAACCATATGGGATTTTTCCATCGCAGTTAAGACTACAGGTAAATCATGAGTCAGTTTCAGCATTATAGAGAGAAGAGAATGACACTTATTTCTCCAGATATCCCTTTATAAAACCTCTTCCCCATTCCAAGCAAAAATAACAAACTAAGTAGAATATCTCAGATATACCCTCTCAGAATCTTAAGAGTGAAATCCAAATGCCACTCCCCCCAAGAGAGGCAGCAAACAGGTTTCTCCCAATTGCAACAAAGTGAGTAAAGCTAAGGCCTGCAATTAGAAATGAAAGATTCTGCTAAAATAATAAGGGGGTTTGTCAGTCTTGTCTGATGGAGCTGGAGGGAAGGGTGACAAGAGAGGTTGCACAGGATAGGCCTCAGATCTTCCTCAAGAAATGTAGCCCTACCAGATTGGTGCGGGTATGAGAAAGCAACTCAGCAGCAGAGGTAGGTGCCAAAGGTAAGACCTGAACCTCCTGGTGAGGAGCTACGTGGCATTAAGCAAACAGTGCTTCGTCCCCCCCCACACCCTGCTTCCGCCCAAACCATTTTCCCCTTTGGTTACCAGTTACTCCAGATGCCGTAGAGTAGTTCCACAAAAGCGAAAGAGAGGTTCAGGCACAGGAAGAAAAACAGGTTCCGGGACGTCTTGTCGGACAGGATAGACCTGGGCATGGTACACGTGGAAAAGGGCCGGGAGAGTTAAGGAGGTGCCAGGACCCCGAGACTGGGTACCTTTTTCAAGACCCTCCCAATTGACACGCTCCTTTCCTCACATCTAGGGGTTGAAGGGGAGTTTCTGATGCTCCCTCCCTGGACCTCGGACCATCCTGAGGTCTGGGCCTTCTCCCTTTCTGCCGGACACCCCCTCCCCGCAAACACAGCACCCCGCACCTAAACCAGCCCGATATCTTGCCGAACAAATTGAACTTGGGTGGTTTGTATTCATCGTCCTTGATGGACAGGGGCAACATCTTCTCTGCCCGGCGAAGGGCCGGGTCTACTCCCTTCTAGAAGTGGTTCCGTAGGGTAATGGCAGTGATAGTTGAGACTCCTCAGACGGGAATCCCCAGCGCTTGTCCCGGTCCGCGCGCCGCTGCTAGACACAGACAGACCCAGACACACACCCGGGAACTCGCTTACTTCCGGCCCGGGCCGCGCAACGCGTCCTGGGACTGGAAAGGAGGGAGGCCGGTCGCGGGCGGGGCCTGCGCGGCGGTGGGCGGGGTTTGGGGAGGAGAGCCGGACTTGCGGCGGGGGCGGGGTGGGAGCGGTGTTGGAGCTGTTGAGGGACGCTAGGTGGCAATTACCAGGGGATGCGAGGTGGTGACCTGGGGTGGAGTCCTGCCACCCAGACTCAGGAAGAAAATCCTGAGGTAGTGACCTGCAGACTGCGCTGGCGGGAGATGGAGAGCCCGCTCACGCCCACCCGACCGCCTACCACCCGTGTTCCCGGATGCATGACCTCCAGCGCCTGCCCTTTCGCCGTTTCCCCCCATTGGCATTAAATCCTGGTGTGGTAGATATCAGTGATTAAAAGTCTAGACAGCCACGTGTTCTATTGCCGCCAGTCTGCAGGAAACGCGTGATCGTTTTGCTGCGTTAACTCTATGGGCACCCAAATCTTAGGAATCCATTACACGCCACCACCAAAACAGCGCTTGACCTCCTGGACTGCCACGCAGGAGGCGATCAACGTTTTTCTTTCTTTCCTTATTTTTTAAAGAGACAGGGTCTCTCTCTGTCACCCAGGCTGGAGCGCAATGACAGGACCAAGGCTCACTGCAGCCTGGAACTCCCGGGCGCAAGTCATCCTCCCTCCTCAGCCTGGGAGTAGCTGGAACCCAGGGCGCGCGCCACCACGCCTGGCATCAATCAATGTCTGTCAAAATAAAGGCTGTTAAACGTATTATATAAAAGAAGCTTTTTGATGGTAGGTCCTACGAGACGTGCATGATTTTTAGGTTTGGTTAATGCATTGTTTCCCCTACAATCTCAACCCGCGGAAACTCCGAAACTCTAGAATTCGTGCAGGCCCCTTTCGCTTCCAGGTCATCCCCGGGGCAGCGGCCGCCGCTCTCATTCTTGTCAGAACCTCCAGGCCAGTTTCAGGAACGTGAAGGCAGAAGCCTGCGCCTCTGTGGGATGTGAGGGCGTGCGGAGCGCGGGGAGGGAAGTCCCACTGGCCTTTCCTGGGCACCCGTGGTCGATGGGAACACTCCTTCGGGCACCTTTCCGGGAAGTTGTTTGGCTGAGGGCGGGTGGTCCGTCACGTGAGTGATTAAAAGTTGTTACCTTGGAGAAGAAATGGGGGAAAGGATTGACGTTCGGAGGTGGGCTGGAAACTACAAAACCGAGCTTCTTGGGAATGCCTTTTAGGCTAACAGGAAGTGGAGCGTCACCGAAAGGGAGGGGCGGCCACTCGGGGACTGTCCCCTGCTCCAGGCGCTCACTTTGCGGGCGGCGCTTTTTCCAGGTTGTTAATCCAGCGAATAGGGAAGGGTAGATGCAAGCTGTTTGATTTAGAAAAAAAAGAAAAATGAGCAAACGAGACGCCCCTTCCGTTTTATAATAACCAAGCTGCATGGAAACAAATCGGCTGGCCCTACTGCAATCTACTGCACTCGAGGTAAGAAGACAGCAAAATTCTCCAGTGTTAACTTTTTTTTTTTTTTTGCAATGAGGATATATACATGGTTTGCTCTCGTTCTTGGAACTTTGTGTGCCTGTGTGGGATGGTAATTAAGTGGTTTTATTTTTGAAAATATGTACTTATTCTACAATTTTGAAAAATGTTCATGTTAATTAAAACTGCTGTGTAAAAACAGGTTTCAGAAGTGAGTTCTGAGAAGAGTATTTTGTCTTTGCCTTTGTTAGCGTATATTTCATTATTTTAATTTAAATGTAGAAATATTTAAAATTAGTAGCATTTACTCTTTTTTTGGAAGGAAGTTTTTGTATTAGCAGTAGACCTTGAATCTTACTCTGCTGCACTGCTGAGGGAAAAATAATTGGGTGCAAACTAGATAAAGATAAATAATTCTATGGTAATTGCGTTTTTCTCCCAAACGCCTTTATTCGATATGATTTAACTTGGGGGAAAGAAGGGGAAGTACATAGAAATAAATTTCAGCAACTGATTTCCAGCATAATCCTAACTCATCTAGGTCAGCTGCATTTTGAACTTAGATTTTTATATTCTGCCTTTAAAAATAAATCCTATATTTTATACTGTATTGTTACAAATCAGAAATTGCTTAACTGGTTTATGGAGAAACCTAAATTACCCTTTTTCAAATAGTTTTGAAATAGGTACAAGAAATTGAAGTTTAATTTCAGTTACAGCAGTTTCCAGAGACTCCCAAATTCCCCCACTTCCCACCCCCAAAGATATATGAGAGTTATTCCCGTGAGGACCTTCTCCTTTCAAAAAGTGACAGTGATGTCTTCACATCTTTCAGTCTTGAAGAGCATAATGACCAAATTTAAAACTAAAGACATTTTATTTGCAATATAAAAGTGTAAGTGGACACTATTTAAATCAGGAAAAGTTCTATGAGTGAAAAACGTTAGGCTGTGCCTCACTTCTTTTGTCATTGTGAAATACTGTTTGTCCCATATATGTTAACTTATCTTTGTTGTCATATCAAAGTTTGTTTCATTCATTCAACAGTCATTTAATGAATGTCTACTATGTGCCAGGCTCCATGCTGGGCACTGGGGATACAAAGCCAGATAAGTCAAAGTTCTTTCCCTGGAGGAATTTCATGGAGGTGAGAAGTTGTGAAGAGAGGGGTGTTTTGACAGGCAAATCAGCCCAGTATTTTAGAACTGTGTGATGTTTAAAATTTATTCAAGGGATGTCCTTGGAGCAGTGTGGAGGGACAGCTATCTGTCAGTAAGTCTTTCTATATATGCTAAGCTATTCCTTTTGCCTTTTCAATATGTTGTACTGGAAAATCAAAAATGATTCTTCAGCTCTGTTCAAATGGTCAGTATCTTCTTGCAAGTCACCAGACTTCTTAATTCTTTTGTATGTTACAAGATTGAATAAATTTATAGGATCATAAAATAGATATACTAATGAACATTTTAAAACTAAAAAGTGGATTTCTACCCTGAACTTTTAAATATGTTTTTATATCATCTCCTACCAACTAATTACATTAGGTTGGCTATGCAGACTCTATGGGTGGAAAAACCCCAGCTGCTCAGACATGTGATTGAGGATTCTGAGAAATGAAAGCAGAGAGAATTAAGGGGCAGAAGCTCATCTCAGTCATGGTTCCAGCTCCTTTTGGGCAGTGGTCAGCAAGGAATAGGAGAAGTGCTATCTGTCATTCCTCAGTAATCAGCCTTGGCATTTATCTGCAACCCTGTCTGCCCCTTTTAGATACTTCAAATTGAGTGCCCTGGGAACTGTTGGTGAAGAAAGGAGTTGTAAAGGTATATAAGACTGCAAATTCTTATGAATCTAGAAATTGGATACAAATACAAATTGCTAACATGTTCAGATGTTTTGCTTATGCCATATATCCTCTGGTTTCAAACGTGGTGTAACAGTAGGTAGTTGGCATCAGGTGCATTTATTTTGCTTCTGGACCCTTGTATTAGGATTCTCTAGAGGGATAGAACTGATAGCATAGATGTATGTATGTATGAAAGGGAGTTTATTAAGGAGAACTGACTCAAAGAATCACAACTTGAAGTCCCACAATAGGCCATCTGCAAGTTGAGAAGCAAGGCAGTAGTGGCTCAGTTGGAGTCCCAAAACCTCAAAGGTAGGGAAACCAACAGTTGAGCCTTCAGTCTGTGGCCAAAGGCCTGAGAGCCCCTGAAAATCCACTGGTGTAAATCCAAGAATCCGACAGTCACATAACTTGGGAGTCTGATGTTGGAGGGCAAGAAGCATCCAGCACAGGAGAAAGATGAAGCCCGGAGGATTCAGCAAGTCAGCTTCTCCTACCTTCTTCTGCCTGCTTTTCCTAGCCGTGCTGGCAGCCGATTGGATGCTGGCCACCCACTTTGTGAGTGAGTCTTTCAGAGAGTGGGTCTTCCTCTCATAGTCCACTGACTCAAGTGTTAATCTCTGCTGGCAACACTCAGTAACACCTAGATACACCTAGAAACAATACTTTGCATCTTTTAATTCAATCAAGTGGATGCTTAATATTAACCATCACAAGTCTACCCCTTGTCAACTTAAACCCATACACATTTCTTGATATCATACCTAATTTCCAGGTAAATGAAACTGCCTTTGCAAAAATTATAACTGAGGAAATTATGACAGTGATAGATATCAGACCTAACCAACTCCATCTTTCTTCTAAACCTCTAAACTGTCCTTGTTCATTCCTTTGGAAGGAATTTAGTTTATAGTTTAAATAGTAGCCCTTCCCAAAAGCTAAACTGTTCTTGTAAAACGATTGAAAGGCCACCAGCCACCAAGTTAGGATGAGAGGGGTTGGAATTCTAAATATTACTAGCCATTATTCCAGAGGTCATAAAATTTGCAACTTCTGTAATTACTCTTGAAGATAACATCACTATTGTGAACCTAAGATTGCCCTTTTGAGATGTCTTTTCAGGTTTTTGCATTTCTCATAATTGAATGGCCCCACCGGGACCTGCCAACCAGATCTGTGGCCCCCTACCCTGGAGCAGCATAAAAGGACAGCTTCGACTTCCTAAGATTTCATCCACAAGCTAAATCAGTACCCCCAATTCACTGGCCCCCTATCCACCAGCTTATGCTTAAAAACTCTGATCCCTGAGTTTTACAGGAGGTTGATTTGAGTGGCAACAAAAACTCTAGTCTCCCGCACAGCCAGCTCTGCGTTGATTACTCTTTCTCTATTGCAATTCTCCTGTCTTGATAAATCTGTTCTGTCTAGGCAGCAGGCAAGGTGAACACATTGCATGGTTACATAAAAGCAATAATACAGTCCTAATTATGCCTAACAATACAGCTCTCCTTTATACAACCAGAAGCACACTAATCCTTAACTTAAATGCTATTACATAAATTAACAACACTTAACTGTTGATATGATGTCAATAAATGTCACATGATACAGGAAAAAGAGGGGAAATAAAATTCAGATATTTTCTTAGTACAAGTGTACACATGCATAAACATATTCTTAATAAAATAAGGAGGAAAACTCATGACAATTAGAGTCCTTTTCTGCAACTGGCCATGTGCTTATAGCAGATATTGATCACTGCCTTTTTTGACTACCCATTCTGTATTACCTTTGCTTTCAGCAGGAACCTCAGCAGGTCATAGTTTTTCACTTGGTAGAGTAAACTGGTACTTCAGAGAGTGGGGCATTGCTACAAAAATACCCCAAAATGTAGAAGAGACTTTTGAACTGGGTAATAGGCAGAGGTTGGAGAAGTTTGGAGGGCTCAGAAGACAGGAAAATGTGGGGAAGTTTGGAACTTCCTGGAGACTTGTCAAATCATTTTGACCAAAATGCTGATAGTGATGTGGACAATGAAGCCCAGGCTGATGTGGTCTCAGATGGTGATGAGGAACTTATTGGGAAGTAGAGTAAAGGTCACTCTTGCTATGCTTTAGCAAAGAGGGTGCTGGCATTTTGCCCCTGCCCTAGAGATCTGTGAATCTTTAAACTTGAGAGAGATGATCTGAATTTGGAACTTATGTTTAAAAGGGAAGCAGAGTGTAAAAGTTTGGAAAATTTGCAGCCTGACTATATGGCAGAAAAGAAAAACCCATTTCTGGGGTGGAATTCAAGGCAGGTGCAAAAATTTGTATAAGTAACAAGGAGCCTAATGTTAATCACCAAGACAATAGGGAAAGTGTCTCCAGGGCAAGTCGGAGACCTTCACAGCAGCTTCTCCCATAACAGGCCCAGAGGTATAGGAAGGAAAAACGGTTTCATGGGTTGGGTCCAGGGCCCCACTCCTGCTCTGCGCAGCCTTGGTATTTGGTGCCCTGTGTCTCAGTCATGGCTAAAAGGGGACAAAAGCTCAGAACATTGCTTTAGAGGGTGAAGCCCTAAGCCTTGGCAGCTTATACATGGTATTGAGCCTATGGATGCAGAGAAGTCAAGAATTAAGGTTTGGGAGCCTCTGCCTACGTTTCAGAGGATGTATGAAAATGCCTGGATGTCCAGGCAGAAATTTGCTGCAGGGGTGCAGCCCTCATGGAGAATCTCTCCTAGGGCAGTGTGGAAGGGAAATGTGGGGTTGGAGCCACCACAAAAGTCTCCACTGGGGCATTGCTTAGTGGAACTCTGAGCTGTGGTAGACCCACAGACAGCTTGTACCATGTGCCTGGAAACGCCACAGACACTTGAATGCCAGCCTGTAAAAGCAGCCAGAAGTGGGGCTGTACCCTGAAAAGCCACAGGGGTAGAGCTTCCCAAGACCCTAAGGGCCCACCTCTTGCATCTGTATGATATAGGTGTGAGACACAAAATTAAAGGAGATTATTTAAGGACTTTAAGATTTCGTGACTCCCCTGCTGGATTTTGGACTTGCATGGGCCTATAGCCCCTTTGTTTTGGCCAGTTCCTCCCATTTGGAATGGGAGCATTTTTCCAGTGCCTGTACCCCCATTGTATCTTTGAAGGAACTAACTTGCTTTTGATTTTACAGGCTCCTAAGCAGAAGGGACTTGCCTTGTCTCAGATAAGACTTTGAACTTGTACTTTTGGGTTAATGCTGGAATGAGTTAAGACTTTGGGGGACTATTGGGAAGGCATGATTATGTTTTGAAATGAAATTGGGAGGGGCTAGGGTGGAACGATATGGTTTAGCTGTGTCCCTACCCAAATCTCATTTTGAATTGTAATCCCAATAATCCCCACCTGTTGTGGGAGGGACCCAATGGGAGGTGATTAGATATGGGGGAAGTTTCTTCCATGCTGCTCTCATGATGGTGAGTGAGTTCTCACAAGATCTGATGGTTATAAAAGTGGCAGTATTTTTCCTGTGCTTACTGACTCCTTCCTGCTGCCATGTAAAAAAGGTGCCTGGTTCACCTCCCACCACGATTGTAAGAGGTCTCCCTAGTCATGTGGAATGATGAGTCAATTAAATCTCTTTCCTTTATAAATTACCCAGTCTCAGGTATTTCTTTACAGCAGTGTGAAAACAGACTAATACAACCCTCAATAGAAAGATGAAGACCAAAATATAGTACCAACCTCACTGGAAGCCATCATCTACCTGATTGCCTAAATCTAATTTTTAGAAGACAGAATAACAAACTTTAATTTCTAAAATAACTCAAAGCTTATGGACAATGACATTGAAAGCACTTTTTTTTTTTAAATTTCCTGCTGGCTGACAGAAACAATATAGAAAATTCTTTGATTTCTCTTAATAGTGACAAGAGAGCCTGCTTCTGTCAATCACTGAAGCCATAAGGAAATTTTTCAAAAAATTAAACTTCAACACAATGAGGTAAGTACCAATATTTTTTGGCTTTTGTTTAATTGTTGTAAAGTACATATATATAAAATTTATCATCTTAATGGTTTTAAGTATATAGTTCAGTAGTGTTAACTGTTTTCACATTGTTGTGCAACCAATCTCTGGAACTTTTTCATCTTGCAAAACTGAAACTTTACATCCACTGAACAACAACTGTCCATTTCTCCCTACTCCCAGCCCCTGGCAACTGCCATTCTTCTTTCTGTTTCTATGAATTTGACTTCCCTAGGTACCTCATAATAAATGGAATCATCCAGTATTTGTCTTTTAATGACTGCTTATTTCAATTAGCATAACATCTTCAAGATTCATCAATGTCATGGCATGTATCGGAATTCTCTAATTTGTAAAAATGGGATAATAATATTCTTTTTTACCTATGTATCACATTTTCTAAATGTATTATCCTTTCCTCTGTCAATTGACCTCTAGGCTGCTTCTGCCTTTTGGCGCTTGCAAATAAGGCCACAGTGAACATGAGTGAATTACCAGTACTTTTGTCTGAGAAAAATTATTTCTTATAGAGTTGGTTTTATTTCCTTGGACACAATAGTTCTTACTTAAGCCAAAATCTTGGAAAATACTGAGAGATCTCTCTTAGGTCTATTGAAATAGTAGTCCAGGTTATAGAATGAAGCCAATACATATAGAGTTGAATATTTTTGTAGACCAGAACAAAGCTAGAAATAGAGACTAGTCAGAAGACCTAGAAAATACCAAGTGGCTCAAGTGACAGGGTTTTGAGAGTTTGATTTGGACTTGCCACCTTTCTATGCTCAGGAAAAATCATTTAATGCTACATTCTCAATCTCAGATGTCTTGTCTACAAAATGGGGTGGATATACTTTATTTTCTTTCTTTCTAAAAATTTGAAACATTATCAATGTGAGGTACTCTATAACATTAAGCAGGGAGAGCTCTGATGACTTTCATTAGTAATGCTCAGCTCTATGAGGGCAGGAATTGGGTCTGCTTGCTTACTACCATCCCTAGCACCTACAGTGCTGGGCACATGGTAAATACCTATAAATATTTGCTGACTGAGGGACCACCCTGGATATTTTGACCTTCCCCTAATAAAGTAAGAAAGCTCACATGAAATGGGATTGTGTCCATCTTAGGTTCAATACCTAAAAATATTGATAAGTCATAATTCATCTGTGTGAAATTCATTTCTCTTACAGAGTGATTTTGGAAAATGAGTTTATTGCTGAAAACCAATATTGCATAAAAAAGACAGGGTTCTATAGAACAAAACAGGGATCTGTTGCCTGACGAAACAGAGATTCAAATGAAAAGCTCCAGTATCCTGGAATGGTAAAAGTACAATATTTGCAGATGTACTTTGTTTCCTTTTGACCCATTTCTAGAACTAATTTTGCATGGCACTGTACTGAGCTAAAAATGCTTTTCTATTTCTAGGCTTTCCTCTTAGGATGTGTTGACTTCTTGGATCCTATGAGTCATGGATATGTTCCTCTTAGGAATAGGGCCACTCTTCTCCTGCTCTAATATATGTTCATGGGATTGGTCATCTCCAAACATCATCATCATCATTATCATCATCAATAGCTACAAATAATTGACTATTCCAGGAGTTAGGTGCAAAGCTAGAAAGAACTTTTATCTAGCATAATTCAGACCGGCACAATTTGGAAGTAGAAAGAACCTTATTGTCTACCTCAGTAGCAGATAACTGGATTGAAGGAAGCAAGTGTTGCTTTAAAACGACTTTTGCGTAATATTTGTGTTATTTCCCTGTAAATCCATGATAATAAAGCAAACTCTAGTTAATTCATAGTAGCTGCCTGAAGCATTGTTAAGAAGGAATAAGATACTTTGTATGGGAAAGAGGAAGAGGAAAACTAGAAAATGCCAGGACTGACAAGCAGCTTTTGCAATGTGTAGGTTAGGATTAAGGAGGCAAATAGAAACACAAGCACTTGGTGTCTGATATCCTATTTTCAGTGCTGCCCTTGTTCATTCTAACCTGATTTACCTGTTAAGAAATGGCTCATTCAACCTGGCTGCCAGAAAGAAGACTTGATATTTAATGTAATCAGCACACAGATGCTTTCTTCACAGCTTGCAGTGCTAAATGACCTATTGCAGCAGCAGCAATCTATTCAAATGTGATGTTGAAGTCCATGTAGCTACTTCGCAATATTTTAGGAATTGTTTAAGAACTGTAATCTAAAAAGTTTAATAAGGGCAGGACTAGGCCTTCTAAATAACAGAGTTTAAATTGGCTATCAATAATCATATATATGTGTAGCCAGTTCTGTCAATAGAAAAGATGGATCACTTCTACCCTAATAACTAGTTCGTAACACAGTTGATCCAGATTGTAGTCATCTAAATGATCCATTCACATCACTGTAATTGGCCATAAACACAAGATCACAAGATGAATCTGTGATACTACTTGGACTCTTTTATTATTATAAATATATTCCTTTTCCTGCCTTTACTGCTGTGTTTATTATTAACACAAAATAATTTAAATTATTTTGTTTTAGACTTGTGAAAAAAGTAACAAGAATTAAGAAGAACTTCGTAAGAGTAGAACGGCTCCTTAGGAAAAAGGGAGGGGAAATCATTTAGGAAGGAGAGCATAAAATTGGTAGAAAATGAGAAGAGCTATATAGCATTTCTAAAACAACAGTGAAAAGAATGACTTTCCTGAATGTGGGTAAAACCCTTAAGTCAAAAATTCTTCCCAGAAGCTTCTATAGCACCTGGAAAAGACTCGTGAAAAGTGACCTTTTCATGTACCATTTCTGGCATTTTGTATTTTACAAGGAAATAAATTCTGGTTTATGCTGCTTATAATTTTAATGGAGGAAGCTTACCACGGGCAATATTGAATTGAGTTGTGTGGTGTTCTGACTTAGTTTTCTTTTTCCACCAATTGTCATGAAGTCTATAGTTTTTGTCACTTTCTGAACTCAAACTAAATTTTCTTTTCTCAACCAAGTTAGACTTTTTTGTCTGTTTAAATCATGTATGCCACCTGCTGGATTAGTAATATAGGTTCTGGTTATGATGACCTGCTAAACTTCCTTGGGAAAATTCATAAGGATGATATTATCCAACAAATGATGTTTTCCCCCAAGGCAAATCAGCTCATCCACCAAGAGCTTTCCTAGAAACAGGGATGTTCAAATATATTTTAATGCAGAATATCTTTGAAAAGATGTGAAAAAAATCAGATATCTGAGACATCTTTTATTAAGTGGCTTGGCCACAGAACTGAACGTAGCAAGGGGGCCGGTGTGGTCTGTGTTTGAGGTCACATTTCATGACATATTCTCGTCACCAAATGGGTGATGACCCAGGTCTTCTGGGTAGGGGATGGTGGCTTCTGTACTGTCTAGTCTTAATTGGGCCTTAATTTGCATTTAATCTGAGTTTATTCTGTTAATGTTTCAGGCATCCACTGATGTTTAGGATAATTTAGACATAAATTTCCTCATTTCATTCAACTATAGTGTTGTGAGCACTTCGTCAAAAAATGGGCCAGACACTGTTCTGGATTATATGGAATGACAAAAAGACACATTAAGACTAAAAAAACAGCTAGAGAATAGTCGATAGTTGAAATACCAGAAAACAAGGACTAGAAACACAGTATTCAGAGTTCACTGGAACATTCAGGTTAGAGAGTGGTGAGGGAAACATTTACAGGAGAGGTGATATTTGAAAGAGATTTGAGGGGCAGGGAATAGGAGTTTGTCAGATAGAAAGAAAGAAGGGTTTTGTAAGTAGAGAAAATAACCTGTACCAATACATGGAGTCGTGGATTAGCTCACTACATGTAGGTATCATTGAGGGGAAATGTCTTTTTGGAATTTGACACCACATGCCCCTTTGCCTCAGTTTGGACAGTGTTGGTCATCTGCGTGCCATAAACCTGGTCAGAAACTGCTCATTGGTTGTGCAGCTGTCTCTTCCAACTTTCTTTTTGCACGTCTATCAGCCTAGGTTCTGCATTGGCCTCTGTATTCTGCCTTGGAATGACTTTATCTCTTGGCAGCTGAGGCCCCTTTTCTAAGCATTCACAATTGTATATTCATCAGTTTATAGGCAAGTACATATTCTGGAAGATGAGCCAGAGGAGAAACAATCTGTATAGTATGAGGCAAATCTCGTAGTGAAAGGCAGAATAGTTATCATTCTTCTACCATCAGTGGCATCAAAATAAAAATGACAGCTTCTCATTGTACAACACCACGTTGCTCATTGCTTTTCTACCTTATGAGTCAGAGAACATAATCTTCGTTCATGCTCTGCACTGGCATATTTGTTTTCAGCTTCTCTCTGGATAGTTATTGCTTTCCAGTCTGAAGGAACTAGCCTTGAGAAAAGAATCCTTCAACAGCGTTTCTTCTAGGGAACCTTGATAGATTATGTAGTAAATAACTGAATAGCAGATCTTTGGAAATTCGAATTGCCTGGTCCTTTTTAAAATGTCCATGACAGAATTTGTACTGTCCTTTAATAGACTATGTATTATTTACTTTCTTATACTGTGTCCACATTGAAGAAAATTACTTATAATTTCAAATAATGCTCTTTCAAAAGCTACTTCAGTTCTCAGGTATTTAAATATTACTGACATAATGACCCAGCAATTCTACTCCTAGGTAAATACCTAAGATGAATGAAACCATATGTTCACATAAAAACTTGTAAACGAATGTTCATAGCAGCATTATTCATGATGGCCAAAATTTGGAAACAATTCAAACATTTATTAACTGATGAATTAAGAAAATGTGCTATATCATATAATGGAATGTTACTTGGCAACAAATAAATGAGGTACTGATGTATACAGCATGGATGAACCTCAAAAACATTATGCTAAGTAAAAGAAGCCAGATACAATGGTCCTATGTTGTATGATTCCATTCATAGGAAGTTTCCAGAATAGGTAAATCCATTGAGACTGAAAATAAATTAGTGGTTTCCTGGGGCTGGGAGGGAGGTCAGGGGTTAACGAAAGTGAAAATAGGGAGTGACTGTTAATGAGTCTGGGGTATCTTTTTTGGGTGTTGAAAATGTTTTAAAATTAAATTATGGTGATAGTTGCAAAACTCTGCGATTATATTAAAACTTACTGAACTGTATACTTTAAATGGGTAAATTTTATGGTATGTGATCTCTCCTTAAAGCTGCTAAAAAAAAACTTCAAATAACAAGTATACATTTTTATATTATCTTAACGGTACCTTAGTGACAGTCTTGTGTGTTAATTTTTTGACACATCCTTGCAGAATTTACCATAACATAGTGGAAAGAGTTGTGGACCATGCCATCAGGAGGGTTAGAGTCTTGCTCTGGTTCTCCTGCTCATTAGCCACGTGCAGCTGCAGGACCTTAGGCAGGTTCCTCATCCCTGGACCTTGAGTTCTTTATCTGTGAAACAATGAAGTTGGCTAACGAGGGCTCTGAAGTCCCTTTCAGTTCTCTGAGTTTCTGTGTTTGTGCAGTAAGTTGTGTAATTATGTAATTATTGGCAAAGTATTTTTTAGCTAGTTTGTTGTGTTTTTTGTTTGTTTGTTTTTTGAGATGGGGTCCCACTCTGTCCCCAGGCAGGAGTGCAGTGATGCAACCACAGCTCACTGCAGGAGCCTCGACCTCCTGGGCTCCAGCTATCCTCCTGCCTCAACTTCCTGAGTAGCTGGGACTACAGGCATGCACTACTACAGATAGCTGATTTTTAAATTTATTTGTAGAAATGGAGTCTCACGGCATTGCCCAGGCTGGTCTCAAGCTCTGGGGCTCAGGCAGTCTCCTGCCTTGGCCCCCTTAAGTGCTGGGATTACAGACGTGAGCCACCATGCTTGGCCTCCTGGGGCAGTTGTAGAGACAGGGCTTTGTCTCTTACTGTTTGAGTCTAACTAATAGCAGTAGGATTTTTCAGAAGCCCCCTCTCTAGTAGTCCTCCTCATGATGTTTAAGTGTGTCTTATTAGGCAACTTATATGTAGATGGGGGTTTCTCAACCTTGGCATTATTGGCGTGTTAGGTCAGCTAATTCTTTGCCATGGGGGGCTGTCCTATGCATCATAGGATATCTAGCAGCATCCACTAGATATCTAGCAACATCTACCCACTAGATAGCAATAGTATCTCCCCTCCAGTTGTGACAATCAGAGATGTCTCCAGACTTTGCCGAATGTCCCCTGGAAAGCAAAATCATCCCCAACAGTGGTCCCTAACCTTTTTGGCACCAGGGACTTGTTTTGTGGAAGACGATTTTTCCATAGATGGGTAGTAGGGGATGGTTTGGGTATAAAACCATTCCACCTCAGATCATCAAGCATTAAATTCTCATAAGCAGCACGCAACCTAGATCCCTCACATGCGCAGGTCACAGTTCACGATAGGGTTTGCACTCCTGTGAGAATCTAATGCCACAGCCGATCTGACAGGAGGTGGAGCTCAGGTGGTAATGCTCGCTTACCCATCACTCACCTCCTGCTGTGCAGCCCAGTTCCTAACAGGCTGCGGACTAGTACTGGTGCGTAGCCTGGGGATTCGGGACCTCTGGTGTAGAAGACGCTAAGTAACAGTGTATTAAAATAACTAAAAGGATGTGTTCTCTATCTATAAAGAACTAATGAATTAATATGTACAAAAAGTATCATTGGGGGAGTCTTTGCTTTTTTAGATAATAAGGAGAAGAGGAAGGATTTTAGTTTTGTTTTGCTGACATTTATTTATCAAAGTTATATTTACTGTAGTCCTGGGGATGGGAGAAGGACAGAAAGGGAATAGACTAAGTGCTGTCAGATCCTTTTTGGAATGAGGCAGGGTGTCAGCAAATATATACAGACATAACTTTAAAAAGGAAAAACCAAAGCCTAAAGGGAAAATTTAGGAATTGGAGGCAAGAGAACTGAGAAGTGCTTATGTTTACTTCTTAGTTCTTCCCGAGTAAGACATAGGTCATCCAGATGTGTTTTTCTCATACCTCTCATTGAAAACTCAAAGCTGCAAATTAGATGATAGGTTCTTTTTCTAAAAGAAGAACAGAAGAGCACTAAAAACTGTGAAATCCATTTAGCCATAAAGTCATCGTTTATTCTCCAAATTGTACTGAAGCTGCTTCTCATGGGCCTATGATGGAGTTGCAGACCTCAGCTATTCTCAAAGTGCAGTGTGCCACTTGCACTACAGTCTGTAAAGTACTTGTTCTTCATGCTTTACTATGCAAACTAAAAAATTTACATAATTTTATTGGACTGCATTATTTAATAAATACCACATGAAATATTTACACTGTGTTTCTAAAGACATAAATTATTCATATCTCCTGAAACCTTTCTGATACAGGTAAAATTGGGGGATTAGAAGCTATCTGAAAGGAAATTTCTATGATGGGTACAGGGGATAAACTCCTACTTAAAAGAATACATGAAATGGAAGCAGTCACTCATGAATGTCTTCAACAGTGTGTATTTATAGTAAGCTATAGTAATTAATCTTCATTACTTTTTCTGGATTAAAACTGCGAGACAGTAAGTTATTAGTGTCTAGAGATCAGAAACACTTCTATGTAAGTTTTAAAATATGCTATTCCTATTCTGCTGCAGAAAATGAATATAAAGGTCTTAATCGTGGTATACTGCAATGCAGTTAGTCAAAATGATTCTTTACTCTCAGTACTTATAACTGGTCATTTTTATATAGAACTGAAAATATGTGTTATGGGACCTACTTTTCATTTGTATTAAAATGATTTTCAAGGACTTTGAACCAAGATTATTAATTCATAATGATTTGTCTTTGACCACATTAATGGTATATGTTGTTTTAGCAAGAAGGTACATAAAATGAAAACATGGTACACTAAAGCTTTAAATTACCATCCTTGTAAAATAAACATGGAAAAGCCAAGGTTACCTTGAAAATAGTTTATTTTATTTATACCTTAAGAGTGAGACTATGACAGAAGCAGAAACACAAAATTGCTCTTTTTAATAGAACAAGCCGCAGAGAAAGTCCAGGAGAGATACCCTTGAAAGCACTCTGAAAAGCTTACTTTAAAAGTGACATTACTTTTCAAATCTGAACTGTTGAAAAGTGAGACTGCTGAATGGCAGTTATCTTCTCCTTGTCCTTGTGAACAAACGCTTCCTTTGCTTGCACATGTCTGAGCATACTGTCCCATCATGGAGAGCAAGCCCCTGTCCTTGCAATTCTCTAGTCCCCATTCTCATAAACTTCAAAGGAAGATGTTAAAGACGTGGTATGAATGATCTCTCTACATCCTTGAGCTATAGAGAGAAAACTTTCTACAATTATAAAACACACCTCTCAACATGAAACAAGGTTACAGAAATAAGATGGCCACTAACCTAACCACTGCCAAGTCTCCTCAATGAAAACAAAATGTTGAGTAGGTATCATTTGGAAAGTAAAGTGAGATTTCATTTGAAATAGAATATGCCAAAACTATTCTATTCAATTCCAAACTAAATTTAGAGTACAGTCTTAGGATTGCCTTTGGAATGATGGCCTAGCTTCAATTGCCTAACTTTATCCCAAGACATGAAATCAGTAGCTTAGATATTACTGTGTAAGTATACATACAGTGCACTTTTCCAACAAAAGGGGAAGTACCAAAAATGAAATATACAGAAGCAGTGTTATACCAAGAAGAGTAACAATAGCTATTTACAGTTAGTGTACTTCAGCTGTGGTTAGCAGTGAGAAGTCTTTTCCAGCTGTACTACATCTGTCTGTATTAAGGAATAGATGATAGTAACTATCATATAGCCTAAGAAGAGAAATTGTATCAGAAGTGGGGATGAGAAGTGATAGACTATGGATTAGTTAAGGTCATCAAGAATAATATCCCGTCTATTCTTTCTAAGAGATCTATTTTTTTTCTTAAAGGTATTTTAAATACGTTGTTTAGAAACTTCTGATTTAGTTTTTGTTTCCAGTCTTTTTTTTCATAAGTAAATTTCTTTGAATAGTTCATTTTCCTCAATTCTGGCTTTGTACTTGAATAGAATACTAAAATAGATCCAAGATATGGTGAAATGGCTGTGAAGATTCAGTTGCCAAAGTACAAAACAAGGACCATACCCAAAATGCTTCTGGTGGCTTGTGGAAGAGTAAGTAGCGTGGAATCAGAAGCAGAAATAGCAGAAGACTGAAAAACAGAGATAATGGAAAGCCAACAGTGCTACAGTTGGAGTCAGCAAGCATGGATATGAAATGTTATTGGAATCCAAGGAATCAGAGTTTTAAGCATCTGTAAAACTGTGAGGCTGGGCGCGGTGGCTCACACCTGTAATCCCAGCACTTTGGGAAGCCAAGGTGGGCGGATCACCTGAGGTCAGCAGTTAGAGGCCAGCCTGACCAACATGGAGAAACCCCATCTCTACTAAAAATATGAAATTAGCTGGGTGTGGTGGCGCATGCCTGTAATCCCAGCTACTTGGGAGGCTGAGGCAGGAGAATCGCTTGGACCTGGGAGACAGAGATTGCAGTGAGCCGAGATCACACCATTGCACTCCAGCGTGGGCAACAAGAGAGAAACTCCATCTAAAACAAAACAAAACAAAAAAACTGTCTGTGAGATTTAACCTTTTCTTGTATAAGTGAGGGATCTAATTACAGAAAAATTTTTGACCATTGGATAGCTAGACTGTACTTATCAATTTGCTCACTACTGTTCTATGACTCTCTGGAAGACGCTTTGGGTACACTAAGGAAGATGAGAGAGTACATAGCTGATATTAATACCTTGTGATTTGTACTGTGAGAGAGGGAGCTGTGGAAGCTTAAGGGCTGTGACTCAGTTCTACCTGGATTTAGCGCCAGGCATTACACGCCCAAGCCCATGAACAGCCTGGGCTCTGGGGCAGATTTTCCTGATGGAAATCCTAGCAGCATTACTTAAATTACTTGGTAATCTTGGGAAGGTTAATTATTCTCTGTAAGCATCTAAACTATTAAATGGGAATAATAATAATAAATAATAAATTAGATGCAGTAGCTTCCTATCTGGCATACAGTAAAAGCCAGACTCTTTAATGAGAATCAGAGGTCGCACATAATCTGGCCCTTGCTTATCATTCTGATTTATTCTCGCTATAAAAAGATTCTCTTCATACCCACTACCCCAGATTATCTTTTGAATTTGTTTATTGTGCTATCTATTTCTCCCTATCATTTCCTCTGCTGCTAACAGCAGACACCTTTTCTATCTCATTAATTGCTGTATCCACAGAACCTGGAACAGTGTGGGCAAAAGTAAGTGCTCAGTGACTATCTGTTGAATGAATAAGTACATACTGTGACATATGAAACACATAATACAGGGTCTGATAAGTAATAAACCTACAATAATTGTTTACTGCTTCATGTATTATGGCTCTCTATATGATTTTATTTGGGAAAAAGTCTGCTACTACAGAAGTGTACATTTGAAATTCATACATTACTAAGGGAAATATAATCCCAGTTGAGAAATAATCTCAGTTCTGGAGATTTCATGATAAAGTGAGGGCGAACTTTTAAATGCTTAACTTTTCCACTTTGGGGTGTATAACGTCTTTTGTCTGCAACTGCATAACAAGCAGGGTGAGAAAGGAGGAGGATTAAACTCTAGTTTTTAAAAATCTCTTAGGCCAAATTGCCCTATTGAGGAGGAAGGGAGAACTGAATTTGAATCAACTAAAATAAGATTGATATCTCTCCTCATTGAAAAAAAAAACATGAAAACACAGGGACTAGTAAGAATGCTAACATTCTGTATGTTGTTTCCATTTCTACTCTAGGTGTTGCCACATCTGCAAACTTCCTGGGAGAGTAATGGGGATTCGAGTGCTTCGATTCTCTTTGGTGGTCATCCTCGTATTACTACTAGTAGCTGGCGCTTTGACCGCTTTACTTCCCACTGTCAAAGAAGACAAGATGCTCATGTTGCGTAGGGAAATAAAATCCCAGGGCAAGTCCACCCTGGACTCCTTTACTCTCATAATGCAGACGTACAACAGAACAGATCTCTTATTGAAACTTTTAAATCATTATCAGGCTGTACCAAATCTGCACAAAGTGATTGTGGTGTGGAACAATATTGGAGAGAAGGCACCAGATGAATTATGGAATTCTCTAGGACCCCACCCTATCCCTGTGATCTTCAAACAACAGACAGCAAACAGGATGAGAAATCGACTCCAGGTCTTTCCTGAACTGGAAACCAGTGGTGAGTTGCAGTGGAGTTCTCAGCCTGGAAGGGCTGCTGCTATCCAGAGCTGGGGTGGGCATGGGAGTTTCTGGCCTTCGGGTTGTCTTATAACTGTCTGGAGAAAAATGAAGGAAGTTAGTCCTAAGAAAGCACTTTGGAAAGCTTGGGGACAATTTCCAAGATGTCAAGAAGCAGTTTCCTGGTAAAGATGTTATTATTGTAATAAAGGATATGTTATAATTACATATTATTGCATTACAGCTGATAGTAAGATGCCATTTAGATTATGCTTAATATATTTTTTTGCCACTCCTCTTTTCCTCCCATTCCTGACAGTTTCATGAGGTTGCAATTTGCTTAAAAGAATCTTGGCTTTATTTATTTATAGGTTCAATAGTTTCTAGGATGATGGATGATAACTACTTGATTATTTTCCCTTCAGGCAGTTATACAACCAGTTATGATACCAAAAATAAAATTATTTTTCTACTGGACAAATCTCCCCACGAATACATTGCTTATTTACTTACTGGGTCAGAAAATACTTCATTTGAATGATCTATGTAGACACTATTGTATTTTACTACTTTTGTTTTCATTTCCAAACTATTCAACTTAAATGTTTGTCCTTTATTTTAGCAGTGTTGATGGTAGATGACGACACACTCATCAGCACCGCAGACCTTGTTTTTGCTTTCTCAGTTTGGCAGGTAATGTTGCTGTCTCCTTTATGAAACCGTCTTTTTAAGATCTTGACTAGTACTTAATCGAGGCAACATGGTTAATATAAAGGTTACCTAAAATATTGTAGATAATATTTGTCTAAAAGATGGATGAATTTGTTATAGGCTAATCAAGATTCCCTGAGCTTAGTTCAGCCAACCTGAAGGTTATGGTATCTTTTATGTAGATTTAATTTATACTTTGGTATATTTCGGGAAAACAGCTAGAACTACCTTGCAGAGAACAATGAGGAAATGATGTGGTTTAGCAAAAATTAGAATGAGGAGGTATTTTGCACAGGCCACAGACATGTGTCTCAAATGGTAAGGGGATTTCTAAATTAATATTGTATATAACTTTTTATAAAAGGAAGTTATGTATTACCTCCACAAAATTTAATCCTTGTTCTGAGATCATTGTTTAGAAATTTTGCAGGAATAATTCTACATGTGCCATTGTGGTAGGAGGGATTTGTTTTGTTTTGTTGTTTCCTAATCCTAGCTTGAATGAGCAGGCATAAATTGCTCCGTGTCCTATAAAAGCAGCTCTCTCCTATTGAGTATGCATTAGTAATAGCTAACTTTTACAAGTTGCACTACCAGTACCTGAAACCAGAACTTCATAGAAGTACTCAGAAGCTGTGTCAAATAATTAAACACTGTGCTACCCAATAAATGATCTAATTTGTACCATGGTAACTTTTTAAATTAGCTTCTTGGGATATAACAGCATTAGATATTAATGGCAAGTGGTCACAATACTCTGCAGATATCAGCATTTTTAAAACTCCAGTTTTTAACTTCATGCCTAGCGTGCTGATCAACAAATCGAAATTTTTCTGTATCAGCAGTTTTTTCCAGCCCTGTAAACAAAAGCTTCTTGGGCAAAAAGTTCTAATGTAGTACTTCCATTGAAGCTTAAAAATCAATTTGTCCAAAATGTAAAAATGGAGGCAGAACGTGGGGACTGTGGTTAATTGGAACCATCTGAGTAAACTATAAATTAAAGATGCAAAAATATGATTTCAGGGTTTATTTCTAAAAATATCAAAAACAATTTCAATCCATTGACCAACTTGAATTCAGTCCAACCCAAACCCTGCATAGCATAATGATCTGAGGTTTGTATGTAAGCAAGCAAGATTAGACATTCATCTGTGTCTTTGTATTTGCCCATTACCTCCACTTTTAGTATTTTCCCTTTTCCCCCTCTAGCCAACTGTGAAATTTCTTTCATTCTCCTAGATTGTATAAATAGCTCATCTTCTCTGAAGCCTCCCAGCCTTTATCCCCCATTCCCTGACCTTCCCCTTTGCCTCCCAGCAACTCAGTTGTCATTCTGCCCTCAACGTTCCCATCAGATTTGCCCAGCTGCACTTAACAACTTTCTCACAGTATTGTAATTCCTTGTTTGCATATCCATGTCATACCCCCTCTACCCTCTCTAGACTATAAGTGCTTTGAAATAGGATTTAACTCAGCCTAATTTGCATGTGTGTGTGTGTTCCTAGTTCTGTGTCTGTTCAATAAATGAATAAAACTTAAATTATTTGTGAGAGTGAATGAAACCTTTCCACCCTATAAGTTCTTACCTCTTCAGTGTTTTTCTTTTGTTTGCTGATTGTTTTATTTTTAGTGACTCTCATCTACCATCTATCCTTTCATCAAAGATTCTGATATATCTTTCTCACATATATATAATATAAACATTTATTTTATATAGATTAATATAAACATTTGTTTATATTATCCCTTTTTTAAAAAACAGAAACACCCAAACTGAAATGGGGTAAAATATAACATTGTTTAAAATCAGCTGTAACTTTTATGAACATTGAGATCAATATGAAAAACAGACAATCACACATGTAGGTCCATAAATTTATATACTCCTAAGAGATTAGAACAAATTTTCAAAATGATCCCATTATCTCTTATCTCCTACAGTAAATAGCATTCAGGCAGTCAACTTTTCTCGCAGCCGATTTTGAAGGACTGGACTCATCGATGACTGGAATTTGTTAATATCAGATAATGTGTGAATTAGGAGAATATTTGTAAGGGTAGAATATTTGTTTTCAGAGACATTTGGGTTGTGATGCAATTTGACCTGTAAATGTATCAGAACATAGATTTATGAAGTTACCTGGAGTTAGCGGAAAGGAAACGTTGACAGATCAGTTTCGTTCTCTCTGTAATAATAAATCATTGCCTCTTCACTACGTCTTCTGTAAAAATATGTGACACTTAGTGGTTCTTTTTCCCTCTTTTCAGCAATTTCCTGATCAAATTGTAGGATTTGTTCCTAGAAAGCATGTCCCTACTTCGTCAGGTATCTACAGTTATGGAAGTTTTGAAATGCAAGCACCAGGATCTGGAAATGGTGACCAGTACTCTATGGTGCTGATCGGAGCCTCATTCTTCAGTAGCAGATATCTTGAACTCTTTCAGAGACAACCTGCAGCTGTCCATGCTTTGATAGATGATACTCAAAACTGTGATGACATTGCCATGAATTTTATCATTGCCAAGCATATTGGGAAGACTTCAGGGATATTTGTGAAGCCTGTGAACATGGACAATTTGGAAAAAGAAACCAACAGTGGCTATTCTGGAATGTGGCATCGAGCTGAGCATGCTCTGCAGAGGTCTTATTGCATAAATAAGCTTGTTAATATCTATGGTAGCATGCCCTTAAAATACTCCAACATTATGATTTCCCAGTTTGGTTTTCCATATGCCAACTACAAAAGAAAAATGTAAAAGTGAAACAAACAGAAACAAACCTGAAAACTGCTTGGTATTTGAGTAGCTTCTCCATGCTATGTATTTTTCTAAGCAACATCATGAAATGTTATCTACTCCAGAAGTCTCTACAATAGAAAAAAGTGCAGCGCTTCTAGGATATAAAATTCACATCACTTTCAAAAGCCAAGAAGTTGGGCTTATCCAGTTAGGTCTTCTTATGAAGAGTTTTCATCCAGGGATAAAACTCCTTGGTCAGTGATTTTATTGTTTACATCCTGAGACTGTTCTACAGTGTCTTTGACTCCTGGCATTTGCCTTAAGGACCTATAGCAAGCTGTTTCTAGGATCAGAAACTCAAGAGAGGCATTTCTCTGCTTTTTCACTAAAGGTCAATTGTTTTAATTTGAAGCCTGAAATGCCTCTTTATGAAAAGCCTGTGGTATGGGGTAAAGCCATGTGAGAAAAGAGAATAGTCTCAGTCCCATAGGAAGAGGAAAATATGCAGCTACCATGGCTTTCCTTGTGTCCCTGCTAACCAGCTCTTCCAGGACTAACTCAGTGCAGCATGTTTTTGATGTAACCGTCAGTGCTTTTATTTTTGTTAAGTCTTTTGTGACTGGGACAGTTAGTTTTAGTAGTGAGGAACATCTAGTTGTTTGCTTGATTTTTGTGAACATTTACTGCACGGATCACGAAACAATATAGCCTATGTTTCTTATATGCAACTTATATGCAGCAAAGAGTAAATGTGTTACTAGATTCGGGTAGTGTGTTTTGTCACTGAATCACACCTTGCGAATGAATATTAATTCTTATATTTTATGTAATGTATGTATTGTTTAAGAAATGTATAAAAAAACCCTCTGAAAAAATGAGTAAGAACTGGCAGAAGTTAAAACCTTTGTATCAAAAGATCTTTATTGTTAGAGCGTTGGTTATCTTCTGGATACTAAAAAGTTGTATTGCAAAGCCAAACACTTGCATTGACAACTTAAAAAAAAAAACAAAACAATCTAAGGTACTATTCATCATGATGAAATTTCAACTACATACAGAGAGGAGAAAATAAGAACCGAGCAATAACAGAGGAATTCTATAAGGAGGCTACATCAGTTCATTGTTGAGGTGTCCACTCTCTGTTATGTGAATTAGTATCTGTGTTCCACTCATTGTCTGTGTTTAGTCCTTCTTCACAACTGGGGCAACGAATTCTTAAGTAGGCCTCTGTTTACCACCTTCTCTTTCTCCTCCTTTCCCTCTTCTTCCTCCTTCTCCTTTTCCTGTATATGCCAGTATATTCTCAAAATTGCAAAGCTGTGAGAATATTAAAATAATCATGGCTAATGTTCCAATAATGAGGTCTTTGTGCATTTAGTTCAGTATATCATGGGTTTTTTTTTTTTACATTGAAGAGTATATGTGTCTTAATGCAATCAGATTTAAAACGAAACAAAAACAAAGAAAGAACCTTACTAAAAATGGATAATGTCAATTATCTGTTTTGTCCAATATTGGCAGTACTTTTTTGCCTCTTATGATTCCTCTAGCAGATAAATAAAATAAACTTTTGCCATCCATGTGTTCTATGTTAACAAGCAGACTCATGTTTTTGTGCTTGGTGTTCTTACACATTTCTATATATGATACTCTAATACATTGCTGAGAATAAGGTAGAGACATTACTCACATTACCTGTGAAAAAATATTCCCAGATTTTATTTTCCATCTTGTGTCTTTAAACTTGTCTTAAGCATCACATAGGTTATTTGTATCATGGTTTCAGATATTATAGAGCAAATAATATGAAACCAAAATGCAGTTCCATCTATATTACAAAGACTCTTGCCTTATAGCTAGACTCCTACTAAAGTTATTTTTCCCTGAACACCTTGTTCTTGCTCCAAATGATCCAGAGAAGAGACACTCAGGTTGAAAACTTTGTAAGAGAAGCAATGCAGCGTAGGGGGTCAATTGTGCACACTCTGCCATTAGAATACTTGGGCTCAAATCCTTGCTAGACCTCTTAACTACTCAGTTTCCTCATCTGCAAAATAAGAAGAATATCTGTCTGGGGTTTGTTTTAAGGAATAAAGGAGATAACTTGCATAAATATAGCATAATGCCCTGCTCATTTTATGTGTTCAATAAATGAAAGCTGTTGGGATGAAAGTGTCATTGATGCAAGGACAGAGTTAATCCTTCCACTCACCAGCTAGATATTAGGAAAGCCCCTAGATCTAACAGGTGAGACATTCAGGAAATTATTTACATTTAACTATGGGCAAGAAACCATGGCAATTTCACCTTTTTTTTCATTATTTCAAATACTGGTTGTTTTTTTTGTTTTTTTTTTTTTTTGGGACAGACTTGCTCTGTCAAATACTATTTTTCTTATTAGAGCAGTATATATTCATTCTAGCAATTTTGGCATATTTAGGAAAGCATGAAGAAATAATTAAAAGCCCACTACCCCAATTAACAATGGCATTTTCATATGTATTCTCACAGACTTTTTTAGGCATATATTTTACTGGCATAGTTTATCTGGTATTTTATTATATAAACCATAATTTATGTACTTAATCATGCTACCATTTCATTTTATACTTTTTTACTATTATAAAAATATTTGGATAAGTATCTTTTCCTTGAAAATACATCTTTGAGCATATCTCCAATTACTTCTTTAAAATCAAGTCCCACAAAGTTCAATACTTGGGTCTATCTAGTAATACGTGTGCTTTTAGGATTTTTGCTACACACTGTTAAATGCTTCCAGAGGTGTTGACATGGCTACCCTATTAATACCACATTTGAGAGCACCTGTTTCTCGTAAGTTTTCCCAACATTATTATTTAAAAGATTGTTTTATATGTTTTTTCTGTGTATAAAATATTCCAATGGTGCTGGATTTGAGAGACTGCTCATTCATAGAACTCTGTATTGAGAAGGATGAAAAAGTAAACAACTATCAAAACATTGGAGGGTAATATAAGCTTCAGGAAGCATTTGATGTGCTTCTAAAAACTTTACTCCAACGTTTACAGTATAAACTGAAAATTTCCTAGTACCAGCAATAAACCATTTGGAAGCAACAGAAATGGCCACATTTGTTTCCCCTGGGGAAGACCTAGGGCTTTCAACCTGAGGTCAGGAAGGGATATCTGTGCATGCTAGAATACATGCACTTGAGGGGGTAGCGGGGACAGGGGGTGGAGTGTAGGAGAGGGAGTAGAGGATATTGCAGTTATGGAGGAGGAATATGGAGATACTGAATCTCAAGGGTTGCTGGGAAGACTTAAATGGTGAGATTAGATCATCTTCTACCCATGCCAGCTTTTATTGTTTATTGTTTTACTAGGTTGCTTTCAATCTTGTTCACTTTCTCCTTTTCTTCCTTCTTCCCCTCCCTCATTCTTCTTTCCTTTCTTCCATTTCTTGAAAGCCCTCTTAATTACAACTCAAATATTTTCATATATATATAGTTACCATAGATGAAATGAAAAGACCATTTGATAAGCTAGAAACATGCTGAGTCCTGGCTTGACTTAATTTCATCTGCAAAATGGGGATGAAAATACCTGCCCTAAGATTCACAGGTTGTTTTTGCTTTCACAGGCCATAATGTGTAGAGAGAACTTTGCAATATCAGGAAAATTAAAGAATATTGTAAAAGCCATCACTGATAAAGAGCAGAATGGCCAACAGTTAAAAAGAAAGCTTGGTTGTGAAGTAGTAACTGTGTCATAATTATACCTTAGAGTATAAAAAGAAACTAGAGTAAATATGCAAGTACTGAAAACAATTTAAGGATCCCGCTTTAGCTCTAGCTCAGAAGGAATATGTAAATGAAGTATTTATTACTCTAGAGATGCCTCGAGCCTCTTTTCCTTTTCATATGTCAATTTTTTTTTTACCTGAAAAGAGAAAGAATCAAATCTTGATTGGAATATTTTGAGTAGTTAAAAAAAATAACATGTATCTGAAGAAATCAGTCTTACCTTATAGCAGTAGGTCCTAACCTGGACTGATTTTGCCCCTGAGGGGACATTGGGCAATGACTGGAGACATTTTTGTTTGTTACAGTAGAGGGCTTGCTCCTGGCATCTAATGAGTAGAGACTAGGGATGCTGCTAAGCATCCTACAATGTACAAGATAGAACTAAGTGTCCCAAATGTCAGTAGCACTAAAGTTGAGAAAAAATATATTTGACATATTATAGAATATTTGATCAGTCTTATATCACACACTTTATCACAATGAAAGTTGGATTTTTACAGTTTGATCCTGTATAACAATGCCTATTGGAACAGAACATTAAGGAAAAATGTGCTTATGTTCCTGATAAGACATCTGATACATGATTCTATGACCCTCAACCTGATCAAAGAGCCAGAAATTTCCCTGGTTAAGGTTTATTTTTGATCATTTTCTTTTTCTGATCCACATACCTTTTTCCATTTTCACATATCGAAGAAATGGACAATGGAGCTTGATTTTCTGGGAGGGAACATATGAATGAATATATATTTCTGAAGCATCACAGAGAAATATTATATAATAGGTTGTGTATTTTAATAATGTCTCTAGTTAAAGTCAGCATGGTTGAGTTAAAATAAGCTAAAGTAAGCATAGCTATGTATCAATATTTATGTGTGTCCAAATATTTTTGGTTTAAAATAATAGACATCTAGTGAAGACAATTTATATAGGAAAGAATCTTGTAATGGGAGAATCAGGGAACTTTTTTTCTAGTATCAGCTAGGTGACCAAGTTATTTAAATTTGTCTAGGTCTCAATTTCCAAATCTACAAAAGAGAGGGATGAACTAAATGATCAGTAAATTTATTTCCCATTGTAAAATTCTGTAACCCTAAACGTGAGTATTGAATTAGTAGGTTTTAAAGTAGGCATTTCATATTTCCTGGCAAGAAAAAATTATCCCATAGAGTTTAGCTCTGTTGAAACCTCCCCTACATCCTAAGCCTATCTCCCCGGGAGCACTGTCTCCAAGTGAATTATGACTTAATAAACATCACTAATTGTTTGCAGTGTTTTAGGACCAAAATACGTGATGATGATGTCTTCACTCAGTGGTAACACCGACTGGAAGAGGTTGTGATTTCACAGATATTTCACTTCTTAACAAAGCTATTTAATGGATACCACTGGCCGTTATGAAGAACTCCAAGAGAGTTACAGAGGCTAACAAACCACTTGAATCAAATTGAATTATGAATCATAAATTACCACATACAGCAGCAAATTTGTTAAACCCAGAATGCAAATAGGAGTTGTAAAAACAGTCAAATTATTTGATTTCATTTAAACTAGTGAAACATGATTTTTATGGAATTTACTGTCTGACCAGCAGGTGTCAGTGCAACCTAACTTACTGACTATCATTTTAGTAGTTTAAAGACCTGCTAGTAAACTAAGTGAACTAGTCTTAAAATAGCAAAGTTAAAAACCTACTGTCACTGTTTTTGATTAAGAATATCTTTCTAAGTAGAGCTAAAGAAAATATCAATCTTTCAAAAGTTAAGTTAAATGGGTCCTTGCCTAGGTAAATCATATTATGTAAGTTATAACACCTGGTTATCATAATTTATGTGACAATAGCATTTCTCAGTGACATATGGAAGACATGACCTTAATTAAATACAAAATGCTAATCTGTGGTGAAGTGTTGGAATAGCACGTTGTTTTAAAAACACATATCCTGGACACTTGAGCCAAATGCAACTTAATTGTCTCTGGGTGACATATACAAAGCCCTGGGGGAACATATTAATTCCCAAAGAACGCTAAACATCAGTAGTGTGATACCATTTGTTTTCTATAATGCAGACTTTTGCTTTTGGCAAAAACCGTAACTATAATGACAATAGCAGCACTTATTACATGCTGAACGCTCAGCTTATACTGTCCCATATAATGCCATATAATCTTTGCAAAAACCCTGCAACATAGATGCTTGCGTCATCCACATCTTGAGGATAAAGTAACTAACATTCAAAGAGGTTAGGTAATTTTTATAATAGAAGTTACACAGCCAAAATGACGCCAAAACGACAAACTTCAGATAGTTCCAAGGCGATACTCTTCCCTTTATGCAATACTCCATTCCCTTAAATACGATCTTTTATGACCTTGTATTGAAAAAGCCTTGCATCACTTGTTTATCATACTTAATGCTAAAGCTACATTTTATACAAAATATTTCTACAGCAATGATATGGCACACAACTAGAAGTACATTAAGAATAAAATAAAAGAGTGTGTGTACAATTACTTTTAAAAAGCAAAAGCCATAATTTCGTATAGAGTAAAACATGTACTCACCATATAATAGCAATCCCATGCCTAGGTATTTACCTAAGACATATGAAATACATATCCACAGAAAGACCTATACTCAAATATTTATCAAAATTTTGTTCATAATCATCAAAACCTGAAAACAACCCAAATTTCCATCCACTAGTTAGAGGATAAACATATTGTGGTTTATCCATACAGAAGAATGCTACTCAGCAATAAAAACAAACTACCTTTACATGCAACAGCATGGCTGAATCTCCAAAGCATTAAGCCAAGTGAAAGCGGACAGACAGCAAAAGCCGTATACCATATGATTCCATGTATATGGCATTCTGGAAAAGGCAATACTCTAGGGATAGAAAAGAGATCAGTGATCACCAGGGCCTAGAGATAGAAGTAGGGGATTGGATACGAAAGGGTAGGAGGAAATCTCTAGGGATGATAGACGTATTCTAGATCTGATGTGCTGAGTGGTGATGAGACTACATACATTTGTCAAAACCCATAGAACTGTACACTTAAAATTGGTGAATTTAATTTATGTAAATTTTACTTTAATAAATCTGACTTTTTTTTTAAAGTGAAAGACATTAGACATATAGAAAGTATTAGCGATGTCACCTCCAATAAAATTTCTGAAGAGTTGAGTCAAACAATAAGAGAAGAAAAGTTAACAACCCAAATCTTTGCCCAGTCTGGGAAGGTGGGAGAACAGAAACCAGGGCTCTAGTATTAGCTTGCCAATCCACTTGTGTGATCTTGAGTGAGGCATTACTTCTCTCCAAGTCTCAGTTAATTTACTATTAAATAAATTGCATTAAATATCCAAATTCTTTAAAGTTCTTGAACTTTTCAAGCTAGAGTAGAAGACCAGAAAGGATGAGATTCGGTGTTCCAAAAATTATCCTTCTTGCTGGTCATGAAAGAAAAGCCCAAGTACCACGTTTCTTTAGTAGGGAAATGGGGTTCACAGCATTCACTATTAGCACTTACCATTCCTGTAGAGAGGGTAATTACACAATGTGGCCAGCAGGTGTCATTCACTCATTTACGAAAAACTGATCATTCTTCATGTGCAAATGCTTTTTTAAATGAATGTTTGCCTGATATTTTCATTTGAGGCAATTATGAACATTGTTTCTCTGCATAAATGCTTGGAGGAAGGAAGATATCCTGAAAATTCAATCAGGTTCTCAGTTTTTTTCTTAGCCCTCATCAGGTATGCTAATTAAACCTATGTATCAAGATGGAAAAAAAGTATCTTTCACTCCATGGTGTTTAACGTTTCAAAGACTTTTAGGAAGCAAAGCAAGGGCTTTATGAACATTACCTACCCAGTCTTGGCACGCTCAGTCCTTAAACAGCATTCTTATCATTGTCAGTGTCGCTCCCTGCATGAAGCCTTCCCCTGGTGTCGATACCATAAAACTGTATGTATTCTAAGTAAAGCAACTTCTACATTGTCTTATAACTATTTATGTATAAATCTACCTCTCATCTCTTTTGACTACTCCCCAAACCATAAATTCCTGGGTTATACCCGTGCTGTGTAGCCAAGCGTGCAGCATATGATCTTGTGCTCAATAATGTTGGTTGATGGTGAATAAAAAAGAAAATGAATGTTTGAAACACTTTTATCATCTCAAAACAGGTGGCGTTTCTATGACCAGGTGAAATCAATTGAAAAACACATAGAGACACATGCCTATTTTCCCTGGAAAAACATGTGGGATAATTGTGACTTCTAGAAACAAGGGCAGCAGCATATGCAATCCAAAAATTTGAGATAATGGGGCAGATACATGGCGTATGGAATGAACTAGCAGGAAGTCAACGTTTTTGTGCCATAGACATCTGAGGATGCCTATCAACCCTTTCTCCAAATAATGTTTTTTAAAACATAAAACACATAAGATTACAAAGAAAACTAATTGAATTTAAATATGGTTATCAAAATATTTAAAACTATTTATAAGATCTAGCAGCAGACTTAAAATAACTATTATAATTTCATAAAAGTGAAGAGTGTAAATGGTATTTTGAGAAATCTGCGACAACTGTAACATGATATGAAAAAATATTTTTGACAGTCACAAGTACTGCTGATCTTCTGTAGTTTTTGCCTAAATTCACAATTGGTGAAAATGCTAGATTTCAGTTGAGTAAAATTAAAATGGTAATTTTTTTCTAAAATTACATAGACCCCTTAAATTCTATTTGTGAACCACTTGAGGTGGAGACTCTATGAACTCAAAGTTAAGAACCCCTGGGCTGAATAGAAGTTAGGATGGTGGAAAACAAGGAGTTATGAAAGATGAGAGAAGAAAAGGATTTTTCTTCTATAGAGAGAGTCCTCTCTCTCTCTCTCTCTCTCTCTCTCTCTCTCATTCTCAAGCTCACAATATTGGCCACATGTGGTGGCTCGTGCCAACAATCCCAGCACTTTGGGAGGCTGAGGCAGGAGGATCACTTGAGTCCAAGAGTTTGAGACCAGCCTGGGCAACATAGTGAGACCCTATCTCTAAAAAAGTAAAATAAAATAAACATAGAAAAATAAAGCTCACAAGAGTCACTTCCTCACCTCTCATATATTCTTTGCCTCACTGCAATAGGGATTATATCCCTGTCATTCCCTAAAACCATCCTTTCCCAAGTCTTGCCTGATGTCTAGGCATTACACAGTCCACTGGGTATAGCTTTGTTCTTACCTTATTTGATTTCAATTTGGCTTTTTCACTATTAACTATTCTCTTTTTAAAATGTCTTTCCTCCTTTGGCTTAACTTTTCCTTTTTCTCCTGTTTCTTCGGAGGCTCCTTTTTAGCCTCCTATCCCATCTCCTCTTGCTCTGACTGTGGATGTGTCCCTGGATTTCTTCTATTTTGCTTATCTTCTCACTCTGCACACTTTCTCCAAAATGCTTTATCAATGTAGTCTCTAGTCCAAGCCTCTTTCCTGGATCGAGATCTCTATATTCAACCATCTATGACATATTATTCTGAAATGTACCAAGAATCCCTCAAACTCAACGTATCCAAAATTAAACTCATCCTCTTCCCTTCCCTGCTGCTTCTTTTTCATTTCCTACTTCGGTGAATGACATTACAATCCCAAATCTGGTTGAATCAAAAGTCTAGATCTGATTTTTTACTTCATCTTCTCTCACACCAACAAACAAAATCAATGGCCAAGCTGTAAAGATGATCTATCTTTACGATGTCTCAAGCTTGTCCCTTTCTCCCAGCTCTACTGTTACCGTCTTGGACATTTTAATAGCTACTGGCAATCATCGTTTCTAATTTGTCAGGTATGATGCCAGGTATCTTACACATGCTGTCTTATTTAATCCTCATATTAACCCCTGAGGTAAGGATCCTACCTATAATTACAAATGAGGAAATGGAAGCCAAAGAAGGGTAAGAAGTTGTCCAAAGTCACAGGGACTTTAAATGGCAGAGCCTGGATGGGAACCTTGGTCTGTTGGACTGCAAAGCTACATGCTTCCTCGTTGCTCTCAGGATCTATCTCTGGTGTTCTTCGCCTACATGCTATTTATCATGTTACCACTCAAATTCTTCTTCTCAGTGGCACGTCCGATCCCCGTACTGTGCTGCTTGTGATTTCTCAGTGTTCTTGAGAATCTTCACCATAGTGCTCACACTCTATCCTGCCCTCCATGAGCTCAGCCCTGCCAACCTCTCCAGCCTCCCCTCTTACCACCATACAGCTTGTGCTCCACACCTAGGGGCTTCCCACCCCACCCCACCCACACGTCTCACTTTCCCACCCTGCTGTATTCATTTGCTAGGGCTGCTGTAACCAAGGACCATAGACTGGGTGGTTTAAACAACAGACATTGATTTTCTCACAGTTCTGAGACGGGAAGTCTAAGATCAAGGCGTCAGCAGGGGCGGTTTCTTCTGAGGGCCATGAGGAAAGATCTGTTCCAGTCCTCTCTCCTTGGCTTATACATGGCTGCCTTCTTGCTGTGCCTCACATGGTCTTCCCTTTGTGTGTACAACCCTGGCGTCTCTCTGAGTATCCACATTTCTTTTTCTTACAATGAAGAAATCAGTCAGATTAGAGCCCAACCCAACAGCCTCATTTCAAGTTAATTACCCCTTTAAAGGTCCCATCTCCAAATACAGTAACATTCTGAGGTACTAGGGGTTAGAGCTTCAACATAGGAACTTGGGAGGGGACACAATTCAGACCCTAGGACCCACTAACCCAGTTGACTCTTACTCACTCCTCAGGATGCATTCGCTCATGTCAACCTCTCTGGGAAGTCTCTGAAGCCCTAGATCCAAGTTAAGCTTCCCTCTATTATAGCACTTCGTGTTCCGTTTTGTAATTTAATTTCCTTTTTACTTCTCTGAACTCTTCATTGGACCTAACTCCTCAAGAGCAGGAACCAGGTCTCATTATATATTTTTCCAGCCACAGCCCCCAAACCCCATACCTGAATCACATAGATGTTTAATCAGACAAAAATATATTAGTTCATATTTTCCAGATCCTTAATTTGCTCAGACACTTTTCAGGAAATTAAGGTTAAAGTGCCAAGTGGCAAACAAGATCAAATAAAGCCCCTCCTCTCATGTAGTAAGCATTTTAGCAGGAAGGCAATAGGCAGGCAAAAATAAGTGATATCATTTCTGGCCCTGATAAAGAAAATACAATGTGATGGAGCGTAGCTATAGGAGACTCCTTTGGCTGAGGGTTCAGGGAAAGCTGGAGGAGAATGTGAGTTGTGGTTTGAATGATGAGTTGTTAAGGCATGCTCTGTGGGAAGAGAATTTCAGGCAGAGAGAACATCAGGGGCAAAGGCCCCGAGATGGGAATACACTTGGCAAGTTTGGGAGATGACAAGAATGCCAGAGTGGCGGTAGAGCAGTGACTGAAGGTGAGAGTAGAAGGAAATAATGTCGAAATCTTGAACTGTGCACTAAGCACAAAGGAAGCCATTGAAATGTTTTCACAAGGGGTGAGATATGATGATTTATGTTCTTAATAAGATCCCTCTGGGTGCTGTATAGGATGCAGATTTTAGAAGGGCAAGTGTGGGACAGGGGGACAAATTAAGAGACTGCTGGTGCTAATTCAGTGAAGTGGCTCTCCACTGGGAGTTATTTCAACATCCCCACCCCCCACCGCCGCCCGCAACCTCTGTAGGGGGCATTTGGCCAGAGTTGGTTGAATCATTTAGGGGGATAGTGTAAATAGAAAAAGAGAAAAGGCTGGACAGAGCCTGGGACACTCCAGAACTGAAGTTCTTCTGGAGCAGAAGAAGCCTCTCTATAGAAGTGAGGCCCCTGGGAAAGCAGAGAGGATGTGCTCCAGGCACAGGGGAGGGTAGCCTAAGGGGCAGGAATCCTATTTTCCTGGAAAAGGAGGGAAGACAAACTTCCTAAACAGGGATGTAGGCAGGAGAGTGGGTTTTGTGACGGGAAAGAGGGCATTTTTCAGCAGTTAACATTTATTGTCTGTGACGAAGGTCTGAGTGTGAGTATCAGTTGAGTGTGAGTGTGTGTGTATGTGGGAGGTATGGGGATTTGAGAGGAGAGAATGTTGTGAAATAGCTTTTTTGGAAAGGAAGAAAATGAAGTTACCAGGGCAATGAGACAAAATCATCCAGGACTGTTTAGAGTCATTTGAGGTTTGTAGTTACAAATTTAAAGCGAGTCCGGTCAGCACAATTTCTGGATTCATAATTAATCAATAACCTCTATTGAATGAATAAAATATTATAATAATAGTAATATTAACATCTATCACGTTGAGTATTTGCAATGTAGCATGCATCGTGCCTTGTACAATGTTTTTATTTAATATTCTCAAACAAATCTTATGAAATAGGTATTATTGCCTTATTTAACTGATTTTTAAAACTAAGAATTAGAGTGGTTAAGTAGTTCGTTCAAGGCCACAAAGTAAAAGGTCAGGATTCAAACCTGGGTCACTCAGTTATAAAGCTTATATCCTTAACTATTAATAATATATCCTACTCAGGCTACTGTTAATAAAAACCACTGCCCTGACCGGGGCTTTGTAATTTCCCTACTCTTCAGGAAGCCAAAGATGCTAGTAATTCTAGAAGCAGTAGTGGAAATAAATGAAGATAGCACTTAAAAAAAATCACCTAAGATTCATTAAAAATGCGTATAATTAATTGCTACAATTTATTGCTTTGTGATTCTTCTGTTGCAAGATTCTCCTTGAGGCTTACTTAAATTCATTGTTATCTGTTTACTGAAATGGGCTAGGGAAGGGCAAGTGGAGTTGGAACAAGGTACTGGAGAAGGACCAAGGTGCAGAGTGTGATTTGCCCTCAGCTTCCAACCCCCCAGTGGGACAGTCTCAAGCTCAGATAAAGGACTAAAATTGCTTGTACTGAGAAAATACTCTGCTCCTCCTTCGATCTCCTTTGGTTGAAATGGAGATGTGAGGGTTGAGAAGAGATTATGTAAGACCTCAAGAGAGTATCTGAAGACAAAGGAGATTGTCCTTTGTAATTTGACTCCTACGATGCATTCAGCTCACTACACATTCTTGGTAGCCATGTGATTCCTGACATGATGCAGAGTTACAGATTAAATGTAAAACATAATAGGTCCTTCTAGTCAGAACACCTGATATAGTTTGGATTTGATTCCCTGCCCAAATATCATGTCGAATTGGAGGGGGAGCCTGGTGGGAGGTGATTGGATCTTAGGGGCAGATGTCTCCCTTACTACTCTCATAATAGTGAGTGAGCTCTCATGAGATCTGATAGTTTAAAAGTATGTGGTACTTTCCTCTTCTCTCTCCCCCAGCACCATCATGGGAGGAAGGTGCTTGCATCTCCTTTGCTTTCCACCATGATTGTAAGTTTCTTGAGGCCTCCCAGTCATGCTTCCTGTTAAGCCTGTGGAGTCAATTAAACCTCTTTTCTTCATAAATTACCTAGTCTCAGGTAGTTCTTTATAGCAGTGAAACTAATACAATGTCCAAAGCAAAGTTCTCTGTGCTCCATTGAGATTCCCTCATTTTAAATAGCTCTCAGCATAGTCTTTATGAGAGAAAGAAGTCTTTCCCTCTTCACAACAATTTTAAATTTTAGAAACTGCTTGGGGTTTTTTTCCTTTTTTTTTTTTTTTTGCAGGGATGGTGGATAAAGAAGGGATGAGGACAGAACCAGAAAATTTCTAGCTCTGATGAATTTGCATATAACATTATTGATATAGTTGTATATCATATCAAAAGTCAGATTTAGTTTGTATCTCTGTTTCGGTAATATTTGCCTACCACTTGCCATTAATCACTGTGTTATTAAAAAGCTGTTTTTTAAAAAATAACTTTTAACTTTCTTGATATACTTATTTCAATACTTATCAAAAATCAATTAAAGCTCAGCAGTTTTGATCCATTTATTTTATTCTGTTTTGAACAATGTATATAATTTAACAATTTATTTTGTCATCTTATTTGTCATGATGAAAAATATACTGACTAGGATGGGGTACCCTGCTTGACACTGGTTGTGTTAAGATCTCTCTTTTTCATGCACTAGGTTAAGTTCTTATGAATCTGGGTCTTCCTCTCTAGGAAAGAGGTTAAATAATCTTTTAGCATTCCACAAGTACTTATTAAGCACCTACTTCCTAGCAATGTGTTAGGTGCTCAAGACACAAAGAAGGACAAGAAATGGCCAATGTTCTCAGGGAATAGAAGGAAACAAGCACGTCAATTGTTATACAGAGTAAAATAGTTCTATCTGAAAGGTAGAATGGTGCAAAAAGAGAAAATACATGGCCTAAGGAATAGTTTGGCCATTCTCTTCTAAGATGATGTTGCCTACCCTCTCTCACTCTGACCTCTCATGTCCAACAGGATTTGCAGAGAGGCTATCAGTAGGTACCATCTGCCATCAGGAAATCAGGCTCAGGAGTCAGATTTTAAGGAAAAGATTATTCTAATCCTTTGCAAATTCCCTCAGAAAATAGAAAAAGAGGAAATATTTTCTGCCACTTTCTGTGAGTTCGGTATAACCTTGATAACAACCAGACAAAGAATGTAGAAGAAAGAAAAATAACAGGCCAATTTTACTAATGAATGTAGATGTGAGAATTCTAAAAAATATTATCAAATTAAAACTGTCAATGTACAATGTATAAAATGGTTACAAAACATCATGATCAAGTTGAATTATCTCAAAAATGTAAGGTTGATATAACTTTAGAAAATTCTAGAATGCCATTCATCAGAAGCGTAAGGTAAATCAGGTATACCCTATAAAATTTTTTCTTGGGAATTGGATGTTGTCTTGAGGAATATTTGGGATGGTGTAAAAACATTGAATTGTTTGAATTTAAACAAACTTCCTAAGTTTACCTGTATGTATGTGTAAGGTTATTCTTGTAAGGATATTGCCGAGTTTAAAATGAGGAAACTGAGGCCAGCACGAGACAAATTAAATTCCAGTTTATTTAGCTCCCGGGCGAGGTTCTGTGGTCCCGGGGGAGGGAGAGAGAGGGAGAGAGAGGCCAGAGAAGTCGCGCCCGGCTGTTCTGGGCGTGGGGTTTTATAGGGGGTGAGGGCAGTAGATTGGTCAGTGGGGAAACAAAGCATGGGCAACTGCATTGGTTATAGAGAGACTAGACCTGGACTTGGCAAGTTGCCATTGGTAGTCCAGCAGGGCTATGGACAGGTGGGCTGGAGAAGGTAACAAAGCATGGGCACCTGTATTGGTCAGAGAGAGAGACTGGACCCGGACTTGGTGAGCTGCCACTGGTTAGGCTCTTGGCGGGATTTTTGAATTTTGGGCTGACAGTATGATTTAGTGCTGAGTATGGGGCTAGGGGTGGAATGCAGGAGTGGGTGTGGGGAGCCTGCATGGAGAAGGCAGGCACCAGTAGGACGTCCGGCCTCCTGATAAGTGTTATCAGGTGTGGAGGGGGTGAGCATTGTCCATCCGGCTCCTGGCGAGGCTATTGGGCTTACATAGGTAACATCAGGAAAAAGAATCAGTGATCAAGCACATCCTTTGAGCCCTTCTGAATGTGGGAATGGGAAGAGGGGTCTCCAGGTCTTCACATCTTTGGAAGAGCTCAACAGCTTTTCATATGTATGGAATGGTTCAAGGAGAAGGACTTGACACCAGAGGACTAAGAAACAAATGCAAGTAAGATCTTATTGTTAATGGTATCGTGAGTACAAAAATAAAAGACTTTCGCCGGGCATGGTGGCTCATGCTGTAATCCCAGCACTTTGGGAGGCCAAGGCAGGCGGATCACCTGAGGTCGGGAGTTCAAGACCAGCCTGATCAACAGGGAGAAACCCCGTCTCTACTAACAATACAAAATTAGCCAGACATGGTGGCGCATGCCTGTAATTCCAGCTACCCGGGAGACTGAGACAGGAGAATTGCTTGAACCTGGGAGGTGGAGGTTGTGCTGAGCCGAGATCGTGCCATTGCACTCCAGCCTGAGCAAGAAGAGCAAAACTCTATCTCAAAAAAAATAAATAAAATAAAAAATAGGCTGGGCACGGTGGCTAATGCCTGTAATCCCAGCACTTTGGGAGGCTGAGGTGGGCAGATCACCTGAGGTCAGGAGTTTGAGACCAGCCTGACCAACATGGAGAAACCCTGTCTCTACTAAAAGTACAAAATTAGCTGGGCGTGGTGCATGCCTGTAATCTCAGGTACTCGGGAGGCTGAGGCAGGAGAATCGCTTAAACCTGGGAGGCGGAGGTTGCAGTGAACCGAGATCACGCCATTGCACTCCAGTATGGGCAACGAGTGAAACTCTGTCTCAAAAAAAAAAAAAAAATTATCTGATGTTGCTGGTAAAGCAAAAAAAAAACAAAAACAAAAACAAAAAAAACACTTTTTTGAAAAGCTCTTGACTTATATCTGTCTTTTGAAGTACTGATTGGGGAAAGGAGTGGTGTATCTTTCACTCTCTGCTTTTATTTTTTTTTTTACAGAGACAGGGTCTCACCATGTTACTTAGACTGGTCTCAAACTCCTAGGCTCAAGTGATACTCGTGCCTTGGCTGCCCAAAGTGTTGGAGTTACTGGCGTGAGCCACCACGCAGTCCAGTGTTTTATAAACATTATTAACTAATTTGGAACCTGGCAGAGAAGGAACCCTCCTCTGATCTTTGCCTAGAAATTTTCCCTGAAACACTTGAGCAGTCACTTTACTTCTTTAAGCTTGTTTCTTCACTTGTAAAATGGGAACTGTCATGCATAGCTTACAGGGTTACTGTGAGGATATGGGAGTCAAATAGAATGGGCACTCAGTAAATGGTAATGAGTGTTTCTTAACCTTTTATGGATCCTTCAAAACTTAGGCCAGGTGCAGGGTGGCTAACGCCTGTAATCCCAGCACTTTGGGAGGCCAAGGTGGGTGGATCACTTGAGGTCAGGAGTTCAAGACTAGCCTGGCTAACATGGTGAAACCCTGTCTCTACTAAAAATACACAAATTAGCTGGGTGTAGTGGTGCTCATCTGTAATTCCAGCCTCTAGGAGGCTGAGGTGAGAGAATCGCTTGAGCCCAGGGGGCAGAGGTTGCAGTGAGCTGAGATCATGCCATTGCACTTTAGCCTGGGTAATAGAGCGAAACTGTGTTTCAAAAAACCCCAAAAAACAAACAAACAAAAAACTTAGATACATGAACCTCCCTAGTTGAGGAAAAACCTGTGATGAAGACTAACTTGATTCTTCCTATTCTGGTTAGCCTCAATTTCCCCATGTGGAAAGTGTCATGTTAGATTAGCATCAGATTGGTATTCCATTGGCCAAAGCTAGCCTGAAGACTTTTAGTTGGCACGTATAGAATGTAAAGAAGAAAATGGAGCCAACATTTGAAAATTAAGATGTTTGGGCTGGGCGATGTGCTCATGCCTGTAATCCCAGCACTTTGGGAGGCTGAGGCAGGCGGATCACAAAGTCAAGAGATCGACACCATCCTGGCCAACATGGTGAAACCCTGTCTCTACTAAAAATATAAAAATTAGCTGGGCGTGGTGGCATGTGCCTGTGATCCCAGCTACTTGGGAGGCTGAGGCAGGAGAATCGCTTGAACCCGGGAGGTGGAGTTTGCCCTGAGCCGAGACTGCACCACTGCATTCCAGCCTGGCAACAGAGCAAGACTCTGTCTCAAAATAAAAATAAAAATAAAAATAAAAATAAAAATAAAAAAAAATAAAGAAAGAAAGAAAAGAAAAGAAAAGAAGTTTTACATGGAAATCTAGTTTTCCAGTTTTTCTTGAAAAAATCAGAAGATGCAGCAACACTGAGTCCACATACCTGCCTGGCAGTAATCTGCTAGGGCCACAGGGAGGCTGCTCCTTAGGCACGGCACACATTCTCAGTTTGTTTGATTTGCTCATTTATTTGATTTGCTCAATCCTGTATGCATTTCAATTTGTAGCCCCTCTAGACAGCAGGAAACTGTCTATGCCTGGCACAGAGTGGGCAATTAATCAGTGAATCCCCTGCTATTTCCCTATATAATTTTTTCTTATTTTGCCAAAGGAAAAAAAAATCCAGGTTTGTGTTTATCTGTGGTAGGTACTAGAAAACTGATTTTCACTTTGAGAAGTGAACTGAACAAGTCCTTTCTGTCAGTCAGGATAGACTAGGTTAGGCTGTGGTAACAAACAATCCCCAAATCTCAGTGGCTTACAACAACAAAGGTTTATTTCTTGTTTACTCACACAAACCTAGACACAAAAGGAAAGCACTCTCCTGTTTTCACAGGCATGGAGACAGACATGAGTGCATAGGTATGTATGGAATCATGGAATCCTGGAATGTAAACTCATGCAAACACATTTATAGATACTGGTCAGCTTAAAGAGAACAACTCTCCCTTTATTGGGGATTTCAACAGGTCCCAGGACCCAAGAAGGGTACAAGAATATAAAGAATATCTACCTTCAGCCAAGGAAATGCCCACAATACAAAAGGAACTGAAAGCTAATAAAGTGCCTGAAAGCTTTAAAAAAAAAAAAAGGCCCAAAGCTTGTATTACATTAAATTCCATGCATAAATCCCTAAGTAAAATACTAAATACACAGTGCCAGCAGGCTGTCACCTCCCTGCTACAGCAAGGCAGCCTCCATCTCCGGGTTACTAGCTCAGGAGGGAGATGGACCCCAGATGGCCAATATGTAGAGCAACAGAGGGGGCTGGGCTGGGTCGAAGAGTGGGGCCAACAGGCTGGAATCCTCTTCCTCCAGTAGGAGCTATAGGCAGGAAGGAAGGGGGCAGGATCAGACCACATCCTTTTTTCCTCCTAGCAATCCCCTTTTTACCGCACCAATTCAGGCCTCATCATTGTTCTCCTGGATTGTTTCACAGACCTCCTTGCTGATTTTCCCACCTCCAATCTTGCCTCCTCCAAACCCTCCATCAAAGCCATCTACTTGTCCTTCTAAAGCTCATGGTCTCTGAATTTGTCCTTGCTTAGTTCAGAATCGTTCCCTGGCTCTCCTTCATGTACAGTTGCTGGTCTAGACACCTAAGCCCGGCAGGGTCTCCAGCATCAGAAGCCTCTCCAGCCTCCTTTCCCTCTGTTCTAGCAGTTCCTCCAGGCCAGTTTGTCCAATCCACTATTTGGAGAGGAGACTTGGCAGCTTTCCCTGTCTGTCCCCCTAGGTTGTTCTCATCCTTCAATCCTCCAGTCTTCTCCAGGTTTGTCGCTAAGTCTTGTGAAGGCATCCAAGTTCCCCAACTAGAACAGAAGCTCCTTGAAGGCACTTATCAGACCTCCTCCCAGGCCAGACCCCACTCCTGACTTCAGCAGGCAGCCTGGGTCCAGAGACACAGCGTTGGGTTCTCTGCCACTGTCTCACTATATGCCTTTGGGCAAGTCTCTGCCTTTCTCAGGGCCCCACTTTCCTTGATATCAAGAAATTTGCTGTTCATACAAAACTGATAAAATTGATTCTCTGAACAACTCTCAGCTGCAATCCCAGGGGCCAGTCTGAGGAGCCTGGAGGCCTGAGCCTGAGGACGTTGAACCTGCCGACCCCCTCATCTCCTTGGTTAGTCCAGTATACTTCAGTGACCTCCATTTCCCGACCATCCCTATCCCATCCTCTTGTTTCATGGAACACATTACCTGGTGGGACACAGGGGTGAAGCAGAGAGATCCAGGCAGGGTTTGGGGGCACAAAAGGGGTCACATGAGGAGCCTGGGATGAATCTTTCAGCCCCACAAGGGCTTCAGCTGCCTCTTGCTGCAGCTGCCGCTCTGAGGGGGCAGATGTCCGGGCCAGGCGAGAGGCTCCAGAGGCCTGCAAGGGAAAGGAAGAGAAGCAGACTGGGAACCCCCACTTCTGCCCACCCTCTAAGTGTTAGCCCCTGGTGTTCCTTCAGTCTCCTGCTTTTCCCTTCCCCAGGCTCAACCTCCTCCCAGCATCCTAGATCCCACTTCTTTCCCAGGACCTGTGGCTGTAGCAGAAGAGGGTCTGGGGTGCCACAGGGCTGGAATATCAGAGTTGAGTGTCTAGAAACAAGGAGAGAAGATGCCAGGGTGGTTAAACACATGAACAGACATGTAAACATTGAAAGAGGGGAAGGATTTTGCCATATTTTGATCTGGGAATCTGAGAGCCTGCTGGGCCATTAAGCTGTGTGGCCAAGTCCCCATCCCCTGTCTTGACTTATTTTATTTTCAGTAAAGTAAAAATCCCAGCTAACTCTTTCTTCCCAGGGCTACTGTGAAGATTATGGGAAATCACTGGTGTGTTTTTTTTTTTTTGAGACAGGGTCTTGCTCTGTCATACAGGCTGGAGTGTGGTGGTGGTGTGATCATAGCTCACCATAAGCTCGAACTCCTCAGCCTACGCCATCTTCCTACCTCAGACTCCTAAGCAGCCAGGAAAACAGGTGTGCGCCACCATTGTGGGCTAAGTTTTAATTATTTTGTAGAGACAAGGTCTCCCTCTGTTGCTCAGGTGGTCTCAAACTCCTTGCCCCAAGTGATCTTCCCACCTCAGCCTCCCAAATGGTTGGGATTACAAGTGTGAGCCACCAGGCCCTGCCTGATGTCAGTTTTTGAAAAACACCTAGAATACTGGGATTACTGTCCTTGCCCTACCAGAGTCTGGGTCCCCTTCCCCAGTTACCCAATCCCCATAAAACTTGAAGGAGAGCTTGGCTCAACTTTGGGGAGCTTTCCCTAATGGTCTCTGGCCCCTTTCCAGGGTCTCTGAGGCTCTCACCATCACTGCCCCCCATATCAGATTACCCCATCAAATCTGTTTAAGCAGATAAAATAGCTACTATTAAAGAGTCTGTGCTACGTCTAGTAGCACAATTATTGCTAATTCTTACAACAACCAGAGAGGTAAGTAATAGTGTCTCCAATTTACTGATAGAAAAACAGGCTCAGAGAGGTAAAGCCAGTTGCCCAAAGCATCACAGCTAGGAAATGGAAGTACTAGGAGAGCTCTGCCTTGCCTATTACTCTGAGACCTTTTCTTCTTCATTATCCACTGTAGTGTCCAGCACAGACTTAGGCTCATGATACACATCCTTCTCTCCCTACTCACGTGAGGGGCTGGCTATGGGGCCCTTGGGGCTCTCCAGAAAGAGGAGCTGTCAGTACTGGGTGAGATCCTGGGCAGGTGGTGAAGGGCCCATGAGTGGGCAGCTGGAGGGAGGTGCCAGGGTCAAAGCCTAATGAGAATAAGAGAATGCAGAGTGTATAGGGGTCAAGGTCACAGTTTCTTTCCTCTCTCTCCCCACCTGTGCCGTCTTCCTCCTCCTTTCCCAGTATGTGGCAGATTGACAAGTATCTGTTGAATTATCATCTTACCAGGGAAGAGAGGCAGAGAGACAGCCGGTTCTTGGTACAGCAAGCGGCACACCACTGGTGATGGCATGGAGAGGCCTGGAGGCAGCCAGTGTCCAGGGACCCAGGGGCCAGGAGGCACTGGAGTCCAGGACAAGGGCAAGGCTTCCAAGGGATGTCTGAGTAGCAGAGGCCTACAGGAGTTCTCCTGCAGGGGCAGAGGGCACAGGACTGGAGTTGGGTACAAGGCTGGAGAAGGAATGGGCTTATTCTGGGATGCGGGCAGAACCCCAAAACTTTAGAGCTGGGAGGGCCTTAAAGTCCCATCCCCTCATTTTGCCTAGAGAAGAGCAGTGATTTGACCAGATTATATAGCAAACCAGGGCTGGGACTAGAACCCAGGTGTTGAGGGCACAGAAGAAAGGGTCTGGGTAGGAACTAGGGTGGGGGACACTTTCTCAGGCTCCAGCCTCTCCTTACCTTCCCAGGGGATGTCAGTGCCAGCGGGACTGCCCCACGGGGTGTCTGAGGCTGGGGTGCTATGTTCTCTTTTCCAGCTGTGAAGGACCAGGGAGAGCTCTAGTGAGCCCTTTCTCCTGACCCCTATCCTACTCCAACCCCAGACAGTTCTCATCTTCCCCTCTAGCTCATTTTTGACCCACAGAATTTGCTGCATCCTCCCAACACTGAGACAGTGGAGGCCGAGGGAGCAGAAACCCTTAGTTCAAGGTCGCACACCAATTCAGCAGCAGGGCTGGGCCTCTTTTTCCCACATCTGCTTGCTATACCCAAACCCTTGCCCCATCGCTGGTCAAAGACACTCACAGGCGACCTTTCTGATGCGGCTGGGAGTTTTGGAAGAGGCTTCCCCTCTCCTCATCAGGCGCTTCTTCAGCTGCGCCTCCTGCTGCCTACGCAAGGCCACTTGGGCAGCCATGACCCTGCGGCGCTCCCTAAAAGTGGGGAGTTGCAAGTCAAAGGTCAGCGACTCTTTGGACGAGGCCCAACCTCCTCCCTCCCAGACCTCATACTCACAGGATGAGGACACATTTATGACACTCGCAAGCCTGGAAGAGGCAGAGGCGCTTGTGGCCCTTGAGGTGGGCAGTGACGCCGTGGTTGCGGCAGCGAGCACAGGTTGGAGAGCGACTGATGGCTCTCCTGGGGATCAGCTCTGTGCCCTGGGGGTCTCTGGTCTCATCCTGTAGGGCAGAGTCTGAGGGGCAATGGTGGCCAGCAGGCATGTCACTGGGTTCCATGGATCTAGGGGCCAGAGTGGAGGGTCACCATGACCAGGTGGGCCCACCCCTAACAATCGTCCTGCCCTGGGGACCACATCTGCAGGATTCCATCTTGCCCCTCTTTAGACCTCCCTTCCCCAATCCTGCCTTCTTCCCTGGCTTCCTCCCCTCTTTACCGCATGACCTTTCTCAGGTATCTTCCCTCCTAAGAAGCCCCTCTCCTCTTCCTCTTCAGTGTTCTTCCTTTCTTTCTTTCTTTCTTTTTGGAGATGGAGTCTTGCTTTGTCTCCCAGACTGAAGTGCAGTGGTGTGATCTTGGCCCTTTATAAGCACCCTGTTCCATCCCAACAGTGTTTCCTGGCATCCTGTTCAACAATGCTCACCCTACCCTCATGCATTTATCCAATGCCTACTGATACTTTTATGCCCCTTTCAATTCTCAGTTCAATTTCAATTCTTAGTCTCATCTATGCCCTGCAAGGCAACTGCCTCCTTCCATTCCTTCAGTATTATTTCGTTCTTGTACCCCTTGAAATCAGAACCCTCTCTTTCACCCCCAATAATTACATTATTCTCATGGATTCCCTGCTCCACTTTCTTTTTATTGACAGGGTCTCGCTCTGTCGCCCAGGCTGGAGCGCAGTGGCGCCATCTCTGCTCCTGCAGCCTCCGCCTCCTGGGCTTAAGCGATTCTCCTCCATTATTTCTTTGGCAATTTCTTTATCTCTTTTCTTCTCTTCCGAGGTCTGCAGTTAGTCAGATCGGGGGTGACACAGATGGTGCCTTCACGCTCTTATGTCTCCTTTCTTTCTTATTCTT
>CAUYLG010036106.1:0-122413 GCA_963573385.1 Cacajao melanocephalus
AATGGACCTCAAGCAGTCCTACAACAGAGGGGCCTGACTGTTAGAAGGAAAACTGAAAAACAGAAAGAAACTACTTCATCATCAACAAAAAGGATGTCCACTCAGAGACCCCATCTGAAAGTCACCAACCACAAAGACCACAGGTAGATAAATCCACAAAGATGGGAAAAAAAAACAGTGCAAAAAGGATGAAAATACCCAAAACCAGAATGCCTCTCCTCCTCCAAGGGATCACAACTCCTCACCAGCAAGGGAAAAAAGCTGGATGGAGAATGAGTCTGATGAATTGACGGAAACAAGCTTCAGAAGGTGGGTAATAGCAAACTTTTCTGAGCTAAAAGAACATGTTCTAACCCAATGCAAATAAACTAAGAACCCTGAAAAAAGGTTTGATGAGATGCTAATGAGAATAAACAGCCTAGAGAAGAATATAAATGACCTGATGGAGCCGAAAAACACAACACGAGAATTCCATGAAGCATACACAAGTTTCAATAGCCAAATTGACCAAGCAGAAGAAGATTGATATCTTCTTCTGATTGATATCAGAGACTGAAGATCAACTCAATGAAATAAAATGAGAAGGCAAGATTAGAGAAAAAAAGAGTGAAAAGCAATGAACAAAACCTTCAGGAAATATAGGATTATATAAAAAGACCTGATCTACATTTGATAGGTGTACCTGAATGTGACGGACAGAATGAATCCAAGCTGGAAAACACTCTTCAGGTTACCATCCAGGAGAACTTCCTCAACCTAGCAATGAAGGCCAATATTCAAGTCCAAGAAATACAGAGAACACCAAGAAGATATTGCTCAAAAAGAGCAACCCCAAGGCACATAATCCTCAGATTCACCAGGGTTTAAATGAAGGAAAAAATACTAAGGGCAGCCAGACAGAAAGATTGGGTTATCCACAAAGGGAAACCCATCAGACTCACAGCAGATCTCTTGGCAGAAACCCTACAAGCCAGAAGAGGGTGGGGGCCAATATTCAACATCCCTGAAGAAAAGAACTTTCAACCCAGAATTTATATCCAGCCAAACTAAGCTTCATAAGTGAAGGAGAAATAAAATCCTTTATGGACAAGCAATTACTGAGAGATTTTGTCACCACCAGGCCTGTCTTACAAGAGCTCCTGAAGGAAGCACTAAACATAGAAAGGAATGACCAGTACTAGCCACTGCAAAAACATTCCATAATGGTAAAGAGCATCGACACAATGAAGAAACTGTGTCAACTAATGGGCAAACCAAATAGCTAGCATCAAAATGGTAGGATCAAATTCACACATAACAATATTAACCTTAAATGTAAATGGGCTAAATGCCCCAATCAAAAGACACACACTGGCAAATTGGATAAAGAGTGCAGACCCATCGGTGTGCTGTATTCAGGAGACCCATCTCACATGCAAAGACACACATGGACTCAAAATAAAGGGATGGAGGAAGATTTACCAAATAAATGTAGAGCAAAAAAAGCAGGGTTTGCAATCCTACTCTCTGATAAAATGGACTTTAAACCAATGAAGATCAAAAGAGACAAAGAAGGGCGTTACATAATGGTAAAAGGATCAATGCAACAAGAAGAGCTAAATATCCTAAATATATGCACTCAATACAGGAGCACCCAGATACATAAAGCAAGTTCTTAACAACCTACAAAGAGACTTAGACTCCCACACATTAATAGTGAGAGACTTTAACACTCCACTGTCAGTATTAGACAGATCAAGGAGACAGAAAATTAACAAGCATATCTAGGACTTGAACTCAGATATGGACCAAACGGACCTAATAGACATCTACAGAACTCTCCACCCCAAATCCACAGAATATACACTCTTCTCAGCACCACATCGCACTTACTCTAAAAATGACCATATAATTGGAAGTAAATCACTCCTTAGTAAATGCAAGAGAACAGAAATCATAACAACCAGTCTCTTAGACCACAGTGCAATCAAATTAGACCTCAGGATTGAGAAACTCACTGAAAACCACACAACTCCAAGGAAACTGAACAACCAGCTCCTGAATGACAACTGGATAAATAATAAAGGCAGGAATAAAGATATTCTTTGAAACCAGTGAGAACAAAGACACAATATATAGAATCTCTGGGACACATTTAAAGCAGTGTCTAGAGGGAAATTTACAGCAGTAAATGCCCACATGAGAAGTGAGGAAAGATCTAAAATTGACACCCTATTGTCATAATTAAAAGAACTATAGAAGCAAGATCAAACAAATTCAAAAACTAGCAGAAGACAAGAAAAAACTAAGATCAGAGCAGAAGTGAAGGAGATAGACACACAAAAAGAGTCCTTGTAGGACTCTCATGTAGGTCTCAGAAATTCACTCCATTAGACAAGAGGTTCATCCATAGCTCTTTCCTATATAAATCCATCTCTATTCTTGACTTCTGCTTATATGGTTGAGGGGATCCATCAGTCACATTCCCAGTCTCTTCTATGAGCCTATCATGTGACTGAATACTCCAACTTTTTTATCCTTCCAAACTACTAGCAAAAAGTTGATCATCGATCCACACACCCTTGGTATTCTGTGCACAGCATGCTTCCCTGCTTCTTTTTTTCCCCGTTTTTCAGCATGCTTTCCCAACAGAGAAGCTCCTAATTTCAGCATCTTTTACAATTTGGATAGGCTGAAAACTTTCTAAATAACAAAGTTCTGATTCCTTTTTCCTAACAGTTCTCTCAATCAATTTCTTTTCTCTTTTATTTTAATAAGCAACAAGAAGAAACTTGGTCATATCATCAATACTTTAAGTGGAAATCTACCTCGGTAAATAACCAGTTTCATTACCTACAAGTTCTGCTTTCCATGTAATTATAAGACACAATTCAGCCAAGCTTTCTGCCACTATAGAACAAAGTTCTCTTTTCCTCTAGTTTTGAGTAACACATTTCTCATTTTCTTCTGGCTTCTCACCAGAAGCACTTTAAATGTCATTTTTCTACCAACAATCTGTTTATGATTATTTATTTACATGTTCTCCAAGGCAATATAGGTTTTCACTACTGTGCTTCTTACTTCCTTTGGAGTCCATAATAGCAGAGTAGTCAATATCCGTATTTATACCTATAGTCTATTTAAGGCAATCTAGGTTTTTGCAATCACACCCTTCAAAATTCTTCCATCTTCTGCCCAGTGCCTAATTCCAAAATCACTACCACATTTTTGGTATTTACATAGCAAGATCCCACTTCTAGATACCAAAATCTATATTAGTTTCTTATAGCAAATTATCTTTTAAAATAAGACAAATTCATTATCTTACAATTCTGAATATTTGGAAATCAAGTAACCACAGTGATGTTATAGAAATGTAAAGAACAAAAGGAGCAAAATATGCAAAGTGACATGAAGGGGAATTTGAGGTATAAATAGAGTTGTAGAGAAGCATTTTATATAGATATAATTTGCAACAGTGTGGAGAGGATCGATGGGACTGCAGATGTCAAAAAAGTGGCAAGAAACAAAGCTTAGAGATGGCCAAATTATATACGTAAGGGGTTCATCTTCATAAAGGATTTTTATTTTTACCCTATAGTAAATCCTTAGGTATGGATGGTGAGAATACCTGTACTAAGTCATTGATGAGTTTGAGTAGGGAAAGATGAGCTCATCAATGTGCTTGAGAAAGACCCTTCTGGTACCAGTGAAAAGTCCTGACTTCTATGGAGAACTATTGAGGGTAAGGAAAAGACAAACAGGGACTGAACCAACACTGTAGCAATGGGACTGAGGGAAGGAACTCAAGGCATACTCAATAAGACTTAGTGATTGATTAAAGATGATAAGTCATTAAAAATATGCCTACAAGAATTTGAAAGATTATGTTCATGTCTAAGACAGAAATGTCATTATAGGGACAATTGATTATATTATTAAAGACAATGTAGGCATCTGGCAATGTTTTGTTAGAGTGATGCTATTTGATTATATTCTGGGAAAATGTCATGGTTGATTGGTAGGAAATGACGGTGGTTTCTCATTACTGAGAAGTCTCAAGGGAATTTTAAAGAGTCTGTAGGTAAAAGACCTCTCTTTGGCAGTTCCAAGGCAAGAGTAGAAAGCAGCATTTGATGATGACCCTAAGAATAAAGCTGAAGCAATAGAAGTTTCCCAACCTTCTAAGAGAGATGAAATGAGAGGGAAAATCATGGTTAGGATTAAAAATCTTAATAATAATGACAACCATTATTGAGTTTGTTGTCAGGCTCCAGCAAAAAAATTTGCATATGTATGGTTTAATCTTCATATATACCCAGTATAGTATATATTTGCTGTCAGTATTGCCATACTAATGATGAAGTAATTGAAGTTTAGAAATCTGACGTCTTACCCAAAATCACACGGTAGGAAAAGACGAGTTCAAACTCAGACCTCTCAGACTCCAAAAGCTCTTGAGAGGCAGGTTTCATCTCCACTGACAGTCTTACTTGGCATAAGCATGGACCAAATAGCAGCTATGGTGTAATATACAAGATGCACATTACAAAGAAGGGAACAACAGACACCTGGAAATACTTGAAAGTGAAGGGCAGGAAGAGGGTAAAGACAGAAAAACTGCCTATTAGGTACTATGCTTATTAACTGGGTAACAAAATAATCTGTACACCAAACCCCCATGATGCACAGTTTACATACATAACAAACCTACATCTGTGCCCCTGAAGCTAAAAGTTACAACAAAAACAACTGTACAGCCTAGAGACTCAGAGTTGCTGCTCCAAATGCCCAGTGGCTAGCTGTGTGACACTGAGCAACCCTGGACTCTCTCTCTCCAACTTTCCTCATCTGGAAATTAGATCTATGTTTTCTACTCACCAACTAAAGAACCAGTAAGAGCAAATTGTTTACCCTTTGGTGATTATTCTTTTCACCATTCCCCTCTGTAGGAGTTTGGGGCTCAGATACCCCTTCTTGTGCCACATTCCATATCCCACCTGATAGGTGGTGACACTGAAGCTGAAGTATGATTTGATTTGCAAACTATCAGACACAGGACCTTTGAAGTCCCTTCTTGATCATAAAGTCTACTAATGAGCTGCAGCTGAGAACACTTCTTTTTTTTTTTTTTTTGGAAACTGTAAGTATATTCATCTGTGAAAAAGAATATCAAATTCTATACCGAGACACTTTTGAAGCTGCATTTCATTTTGTACAAAGGAGAAATTTCACTGTAAGAAAAAAACAAAGCTGGGGAGAATTTTTTCTCTGTGGGAGAGGTTAAAGAAATTCTAAAGTGTCTTAACAATGGCATGTAAACAATACAGAATCATTCCAGACTTTGGGACGTTTTCATACTCTGAAATTAGCTGTAGAGAGTGGGTGAAAGAAAGGAAGGCTTCCTGCAGTGAATCCAGACAAAGCTATTTGATATTCACAAAGCTCTTTAGTCCTGGACCCCCCCAAAAACAAATTGTTTATATGACTTAGAAATTCAATTTAATTTAACAACAGCTGCCAGTTACATAGAAGTTGCAGGTGGACTTTTAGAGGTAAACAGTGCAGTACAGAAACTATTATGTGTGGGAATCATACTCTGTGACAAGATAAAAAGCAGTATCTTCCTTTAGCAGCAGCGTATGACAGGGTTTGGTACTGTTAAAACAACTCAAGTTCCTCATAATTGGGAAACTGCCTCTTTTGCACAGTCCATCAGACACTCACTTGGCTGTACTTAATGGAAGATGCTGATAGAAAGCTACAAAAGTGTCACAGGGGTGACATTCCATTTAAAGTCACCCCAAACAGACATTGTGAGCTTTCCAAGGGGAGGCATAAACACCCAGCTGGAAGCAGGCAAGATGATAGCACAAAACTTAACAATTCAGAAGAGAGTTCCACAGCCCAGTAGCTGAGGGATGAGGTTCTGTGCCTAAGTAGAATCTTTGCTGTTTGTAGATGGATTTTGTGTCCCTCTCACAAGACCTTTTAAGCACTGCCTTCTCCCTGGGGAAAGAGTTCAGAATGTGAAAACAATTCGAACTTTTACTGACTGAGAATTTATGTAAGCAAATAAAGATTGGAAAGAAAAACAAAAGCCTTTGTATAATGGCATGAAAACAGGATTAGAAAACAGGAGTATGACTGTATTTGTGACCTCTGACAATTTTAGCCTCTGTTTTGTCATCAACAAATGAATGGCCTTAGATGATGTAAAAGTTAGCTCTTAAGGTTTATTTCTGTGAGTCACTGTTTATTTTAGTTGAAGAGAAGAATTTAAGGCAGGGGAAATAAGAGTAAATGTAAATAAATTAGTAGGTCTTTCTAAGAAGTAAAAGGGCGTCTAAGTTGATTATGATAATTGTTGATAACAAGACATTCTACCTACTGACTGACCCCCTTTAAAACTAAATAAACACATTTAAGGAGTACAGTACAATTGTTACATAGATATATTGCATAATGGTGAAGTCTAGACTTTTAATATAGCCATAACCTGAATAATGAACATTATACCCATTAAGTAATTTCTCATCCCTTAGCCTCCTCACATCTTCCCACTCTTCATAATCCAAAGCCTATTATTTCATGCTTTACGCCCTTGTGTACACATTTAGCTCCCACTTGAATTTGTTTCCTTAAATTTATTCTGTTATCTACTCATCATCTGTACATTGTCTCAACCATTAAAAACTTTCCCATGGATTGCCCTGTCTTTATTCTTATCACTTTCCAGTTTGTTTCCACTGCAGCCAGAGATATATTTTCCAAAATAAAATTCTGTTCATGTCACTCTCTTGCTGACAAATCATAAACACTGTTGGCCTCAAAACAAACAAACAAACAAACAAACAACCTCAAAGTCCCTAGCATGTTGCATAATGCATTTTGTGACATGATCTTAAGGGAGTTCCATTCAAAGTTGCAGGACTAGAGAGCAAGCCTCCAAGGACTGAGGTGCTCTCAGAAAGTGTTCTTGGGACAGAGAACAGGAGTCATGTATTAAAAGAGGTGCACAGAAACTGCAAGAATGCCTAACATAAAATTGAAGGGTTGAGAACAAAAGTCTAAGGCCCAGAAGTAAATTCAAAAAGTCTGAAGCAGAACAAACAGAAATGGTGCAAAGACTGGGGAAAGGAGAAGCTTTGGAGGAATGTAAAGGTGGAGTTCTTCACAAACCTGCCGCCCTAGTGTCTTCTGGGGACAGGAGTGACGATGTAAAGCAGCCAAGAGGACTGGAGACTGCACCCCTTTTCAGCCTCAACTCTTGCCTCTTGCCTTCATCTACGCTGTCCTCCAGCCATACTCAGCTCCTCTGTGGTCACTGAAAAATACTCCATGCTCTTCCACATGACTTCACCCATGCCTTTCCATTCTGGAATAGACTTTTTTTCTTCTGCCTAATAAACTTATTCAGTCTTTAAGACTTGGCATAGATTTCAAACACTGAATAGACCCTTCCAGAGGCCCTGAAATAGTTCATTGTTCCTTCCCTATGTCTCCACAGAACCTCATACATACCAAAAAGGTATCAAATAGTATATACCATTATTGTTTGTTAATGTGGCCACATCCATACCACACTGTGGGTTTCTGGAGGATAAAGACACGCCTTCTTCAATACACTAAGTGTAGGAGAGAGAGATCAACAGACTAAGATCCATTAAAGATGGTCATCTTTCTCATAAATGAACTCGAGGCACTAAAATAGAGCACTACATTAAGTAGTATTATTTTTCTGACTTCAAGTGACCTCAGGGAACCTTTTCTTCTGATTACAAACAGTGATACCAAAAATGTTCTTTCTGCCTACCCATAAGAGGGACACCTGTGTAGAAAAGAATGATAAGCTAAAGAGGCAGGGATCAAAATACTAGAGACATGAGGTAAACAGTAACCTGCTTTCAGCATCATGTAGAGTTTAAAATTTGATTTTAGGCTGCCTCCCACAGCAAGATGACGTAAGCTGCCTAGTCTGTCTTCCTGTGAATTTTGATTGGCAGGGTAGGGGGGAATAAACAGTAAAGAGAGCTGGAGTTCGATCTGGCACTGCTTACATCACACCAACACTTCCCTTTGGATGAGAGGCTACATATCTAGAAAGGTGGATTTGGGGAGAGAAAGCATTTGGAAAACATGAATATAAAAAATCCTAAAGTTGATAAGTTTTTCATTGCTCCATTATCTTTCTGGGATGAGAAAAACACTTTGCTGTAAAAAAAGAATTCAATTTAAATAAATTCAATTCTGCAAATACTTATTAGGTTTCTACTGGGATAAAAGGTCCTGTGCTAAGTTGAGGAAAATCTCAACTTGAACAAGAAAAGACAATCAAAAGACATAGAGATAAATCAGATATTGAAATTATTTAACACAGACATTAAAGCAAACATAATAAAAATTAGAACATTACAAATAGTCCTGTACAAATTAAAAATAGAAATATTACCAAAGAAATAATAGATATAATTTTAAAACTAAAAGGTACAAAACACAAAATGAAACAAAGTGTTCACCACTTTTATTTAACATATTAATAGCATTAGAAATTGGAGCCAGCAAAATATGGTAAGAAAAAGTGAATAAAGAGCATATAAATTTAAAAGGAACACAGAGTAGTATCTTGATTCACAGATGACAGGATTGCCTACATAGAAAATTCCAAACAATCTACCAAAAAAATTCTAAAAGTTATGAGCGAGTTCAGCAAGATTGCAAATACAAAATCAAGACTCAAAAGTTAATTGCATTTCTACATACTAGCAAAATTGAAAACAAAATGGCGTTTACATTGCTCCAAAGAAAACAAAGTACTTGGGTATAAATATAAAAACCATGTACAAGATGTATATGATAAAAATTATAAAATATTAATGAAAACAATAAAGGATGACCTAAAAAAATAAAGAGACACACTGTATTTATGGATCGAAAGACTGAAAATAGTCAAGATATGAATTCTCCCCAAATTGATCCATAGTTTTAACAAAATTTATATTAAAATCCCACCAAGAATGTTTGTGAATATGGACAAAATTATTATAAGACATACACAGAAGTTAAAGGACCTAGACTAGCTAAAACAACAATTTTGAAAAAGAAGAATAAAGTGAAAGGAATCACCTTATCTACTGTTTAAAACTTACTATACAACTACAGTAATGAAGACAATGTAGATTTGGCAGATGGATAGACACATAATTCAATGGGACACAACAAAAAGCTCAGAAATAGCCCCACACAAATACCACCAACTGATTTTTGGATTTTTGACAAAGGTCCAAGAGCTAATTTGGTGGAGCAATTATAAACTTCAAAAAGAGGTGCCAGACTAATTAGACTAGGGGAAAAAAAGCACCTTAATTTAAAGAAGAAAGAAAAGAGGAAAACATCGGAGAAAATCTTCAGGACCTAGTACAATATAAAGAATTCTTATTCTTAACACAAAAGCATGCTCCACAAAATGTGAAACTGATAAACTTTTTTTAAGTAAAAACTTTTTCTCTGCAGAAGACCTCTGAAGGAGATAAAAAGACAATAAGATACAGGCTGAGTGAAGATACTTGTAAACTACATATCCAACAAAGGAACAGTATCTAAAATACATAAAGAATCCTCAAAACACAAGAGTAAAAAATCACAGAATCCAACTAGAAAATGAGCAACAGACATGAAGAGATGGTAACAAACATAAAAAGATGTTCAATATATTTAGCCATTAAAAAAAGACAAATTAAAACTGCAGTGAGAAACTACCAGAAATCTATCAGAATGACTAAACTGAAAACTTGTGGCACCAACAAATGCTGATGATGCAGAGAAATGGGATCATTTGTACGATGCTGATGGGAATATAAACTGGTACAACCGGCCTGGAAGAACAAGGCAGTTTCTTATAAAACTGGATAAAAGGTATATGGTATTTCCTGGACATTTTTTTTGGCAATCTCCTATAAATTATTACAAAGCAAAAATATTTACAATATATGTTTACTGTTGTATTGTGTATGATCATGTTTAAACATTCTTAATTGACTTCCTATTGTGGAAAATGAAAATTTTAACTTCCTTTTATTCTCCTTTTCCCTTCATCCCTCTATTCCCCCATTATAGTTATTATGACAATTATTGGCTAAATCTGTGTTTAGTATTTGTGTCATTATGGTATTATAAATATTATTCATTGACCAAATAGGTGGCCTATTATTACATTTCTTTTCTTGAATAAATTCCTACTTATACTGGTATTAAAACCACCTCTTTTTTCCATTTGTTTAGAGTAAATATATAGCTATGCCTTTGCCCTACGTTTTCAACAACTATATGCAATTTTACATACAAAACACCTGTCAGATAACCAATTCCATTTCCCCCTTAGAGACTTCGCTGACATTCCCTGTCCTATATTCTGCTCTGGATGCTAGTCTATACAGGTCCTGCTGCATGGTGGAAGACCTGGAAATTCTGTCATCATTCTGGGAATTCTCCTCACTTGCCTCCTGCGTTTGTACCCTGCTTCCCCAATTTGATGTTGTCCTGTCTTGGTTTACTCCCTTTTTTTTTTTTTTTGGTGGTACACATATTTAGCAGCTTCCTGAGAAGACATGCATCCAGACAAATATTTTATATGGCTAAAACTATTTTAAATTTGCCTTATACCCGATTATTTAGCTGGGCATATGATTCTACACAGAAAAAAATTTTCTTCTCAAAATTTAGATTAGTATATAAGAATAAAAAGTTAATGCATTTATCTATAATTTTTTATTCTTAATATAAATAATCTTAATTTTATACATCTTTATATATACTGTTTTTACTGTCTAGATCAATTTAAAATGAACCCTTATCATTGGTATTTGTAAATTTATGATTTTTTTTTTTTGGTGAATTCTCAGTGGGTCTCTTACACTAGGAAACGTCTAAGAACTTTTCCTGTATTATTTCTTTGATAATTTCTGTCTTTTGATTTCCTGCTCCTGTAGTTCCCAAAGTCCATTGGTTAAATAACACCTTCTAAACTGATGCTCCAAATTCTATTTCATCTATTTTTATTGCTGGTTTTTTGGTTTGGTTTTGTTTTTTGCTGTACTTTGTGGATGATTTTAATTGATTTTATATTCTAAACATTTTACATTTTTTAAAATCTTGGATATCACATTTTAGTTTCTGATAACTTCTTGCTTTTTGAATGCTTTTTAAATAATCTGGATTACAACTCACTGATATAATATCTTACTGTATCTCTGTGGCTATTAATTACAATATCTTTCATTTTTTTTTCTACTTCTTACATTGTGATTTTTTCCAAGTACCTCTTTCCTTTCTGTTTACTTTATTTCTTTCATTTTTAAATACGCCCCACAATATTCAGTGATTGTTTCTCATTCATATTTAAAAGAATGAGAGGTAGTTGAAAGTTTTGTGCATAAATTCAGGGCTTCTTAACTGGTATATATCACTCTATACTGACTAGGAAGTATTTTAGACTTTTTACTACAATTCTCCAAATTTCAGTATATGTAGGCCTCTTCTCTGAATCAGTTATGTTTTCTTTCACTTTTACTCCAGAGGAGAATCCTTTAAACTTCTATGGGGGGATATAAGCCAAGCTACTGACATTTTGAAGCTGGTTGAACAAATGGATCTTGGATGGGAAATCTTACCTTCGACATGGACTTTAACCTAATGCCTCTGATATGCTTTGGATGTTTGTCCCCTCCAAATCTCATGATGAAATGTTACTTCCAATGCTGAGGATGAGACCTAATGGTAAGTATTGTATAATGAGGGTGGATCCCTCATGAATGGCTTAGCACCATCCCCTTGGTGATGAGTTATTGCCCAACGCACACAGGATCTGTTTAAGAGAGTGTAGCACATCCTCCTTCTCTTTCTTGCTCCTACTCTTACCATGTGACGTGCCTGCTCCCCCTCCACCTTCTACCATGACTGTAAGTTTCCTGAGGCCCAAAAGCTGAACAGATTACTGGAACCATGCTTCCTGTACAACCTGAAGGACGATGAGCCAAATATACCTTTTTTCTTTATAAATTACCCAGCCACAGGAATTTCTTTATAGCAAGGCAAAACCTGACCAATACATACTGTTTCAAGTACAGAGCTTTACTGTTTTGTGGAGTGTCCCCAAATCCATAGCCTCTCTGTTTCAGTCTCCCAAGAAAGTACATCTGCAGATTTTTTCACTCATGGAGGAGTGGGCTAAGTTCTCCTGTGAAGACTTTAAAATAGTCCTCCTATTGTCAGCCCAGCCAGAAATCTCAATCATTTTTTTTAACTTGGAAAAGAAAAAGAATGCAATTATTAACTCAGCTCCTATTAGGTCTCTGACACTATGTTGCCACCATATTTATATTACCTTATTTAATCTCCCATAACTTATAAGATACATTATTCCTGTTTTATAGAAGAGGAAGCTGAAGCTCAAGTGGCTAATTAAGTTTCTCAGCATCACATAATTAGAGTTCAACATAATTTATTAGTAAATTTGATAGATTATTGGGGTTCTTCACTCTTTATCAAAGTTTGTGGAAAAGTTCCTAGGTAAGGCATCAGAGTATTAGAAATGTCCTTGTGTATCAGCTCATGTGGATGGCTTCTTAGATGTTCTTGTACCTTACACACATGATCCTGCCTTGCTGATTCCCTAGGGCAAATGCATCTTTTCTAAGCTGAGTGACAGCAATGGCTGCCATATAGATAGCATACAGCTATCCTTAGCTGCTCTACACAGGCATATGCTCTGTTGTCTGGAAAACATTCTGGAGGGTGAATCATAACAGGACACAAGAACCTGCTGTTTTCAGAACCCATCAACCTTGATCTCTTTCCCAGGCTAAGGAAATCTCTCTAAAATATTTATACCACTGTCATCTCTACCTTTCAGGGACATGAGTAACATAATTTCTATACATTTAAGGCTTTTACAGAAAAATAAAGGTCATAGAACTAAGAAGCTTCTGTTTTCCACTCTAGAGAAAATGATGAGGAAATGAATTAGCCTGATCAAATATTTTTTGAAATGGGAGGTGGAAAAATGATGGCAAACAAAACAATTTAATATCTGATCAATTTTTCTGACACATAAATACTAACTTTGAAAGTCTGATCATTTCAGTGAACTCTGTACAACACCACTGGTTTTAAAATTATGTCTTTTTGTTGGTTGTTGAGGTCACTTGTATATACAATATGAATTGCTTTTTTTCTTTTTAAAGTTTTTCTATTTCTCTAGACTTCCCTTCCAGATATCTTATGATGCTGTGTTATGACTGTTGTTTTTTTTTCTGAATTTCTTGAAATGATTCTTAAAGCAAACTTCAGGCTATGCTTACTCTTTCCTGCTCTTTCTATTACAAACTAACAACATGTGGCAGCTTTCTACATCCCAATCTCTTTCACTTCACTAAATGTTTAGGCCTCAAGTGTCAGTTCCCCCTAGATTCTTTCTCTTTCTCAAGAACAAAATTATCAAAAAGAAAATCAAGAATCCGTTACCATTTTAGCTGAAGGAGTATTTTTTGCAGATGCCGTGGGATTGGCTTTATGTCCTTCTTTGGTTTTTGTATGGCATTGGCTTTGTGTCCTTCTTTGGTTGGTGTATGGCAAATGCACCTGACAACAATAACAGCATATCCTGAGAATGACCCTATAGTGTAAGAAGAATATGTGTTCAGAGCTCTGAGCTAAGGAATCTGGGAGTGACCAACCTGGAGATTGATGTCTTATCTATGAGGAACATCTGAACCCTCAGTCCATCCCAAGGAATACACGCCATATAGAGGATCGAGCCCCTTTGTTTGCGCTTAAATGAAGACTGCCAGGTGAAGGTTGCTAAAGGGAGGGTGCTAAGTGAAAATCCTATATAAACTTCATACTTTTTACAAGCAGTTGCAGTTCTTCTGTCCAGCCTGCCACTACTGGACCACCCTGCATTTAAGTCCCCTCAATAAACCCTATGTCTTACTCACTGGCTTTAGGTCTCTTCTCTGGCCTCTTAAACATGATGCTATCCCCACTGAAGTAAATAGGGGTCGAGCATGACAGTCAAGACGTGTTGTTTATTTCTGTCATGGGTCTTTGCTGCATGTACAGCCACTATGATGTCACCTCTGTTCCTCTCCTGCTATGCCTGTGAAAATATATGCTAAAATCTAATTGGAAGATTTCCACAGTATACACACTTTTATATACAGTCGAACCCTGCCTCCCTGTAAGGTACATGGATGTGCTTTGGTCAAGGATAGGCTGAGGTGGATATCCAGGCCTGCATGACTCAGCAAGTTTGGGGAACAGGTGTGCCTCTCCATCTGGTACATAACCTGTTGGTGTAAACTCATACTTGGCTCTGAGCCACTATTGTCTGTAAAAGGTATAATTGCCCTGCTTATGCTGTACAGGGGCTCTGGGGGCTCAGCTTCATTCAACATGGCTTTTGTGCTGGTGCCCAAAGAGAGAGCCAAAGCTGGCCGTTTTGTAGGTGGACAGAGGGGAGCCACAGCGTGGCTCACGCTGGTGCCCAGAGAGAGAAAGAGTTAAGCTGCTGACCATGAAGGCAAGGGAGAGCTGGCCACGCAGCTGCAGGCATGGGGGCAGCAGGAGCCATAGAGCCGGAGCAGACGGCCAAGATAAAGGTGCACAGTGTAAAGAGCTAGTGTAAGTAAGCTGTTAATGAGAGCTGCTGCTGAATAAAACCATATTCACCTGCCTATGTCCCCCTAGGTGTTCTTTCTGCTCATCCATCCACTCTCTCAGACCCAGCATAAGCTGGACCTGGATCCCGGAATCTAACAATTGGCAATACGAATGGGATGAGGTGAGTGGGTTTCAGTCCCTGAGGGCTCCCGGGTCAGCTATGAGGCTGCAGCATGAGCTGTGGTACCCAGTGACAGTGGTGCTGCTTGGATGGGCCCCAGTGGAAATATGGGAGACAGTGGACTGGTCTCTTGTGAATGTGGAGAAGGCGCTGAAGCACCTAGAAGTGCACAGCATTAAGAAGAAGCATGCCTTGACAAGCAGAGTCAGATGGATGTTTGTAACTATGCTGTAGGATGTGCATGCCCAATCCTTGTGAGTGCAGGAAGGAAGAAGAACCTCCACTGTAGGTTCGCCCAGTGATCTACCAGAAAATAAAGCAGGAGCAGCTGGTGGGCCCCAAGGGTGAGCCAGAGACCCCCTATTGTGGTAGAACACAGTACCTATGGTTCCTGTGTCCCTGCTAAGTTGTGGGAGTTAAGCACGTAATGTCAGCAGTCATGTACAGACTTACTGCAAGTCATTTGGAAGAAGGACATTGCTGCATGGCCCAGTCCTGCCCAAGCATTCCAGTTCAAAGAGTACCTGCTGCAGCTGGTGGGAGTGTAAAGCCTTTTCTTTACACTCATGAGCCTGAAGGGCAGCATATGCAGTCACTAACTGCTTTCCCAGTTCAGGGGATGGTTACCCAGGAACACACCCATCCCACTATCACTAAGAGAACTTGTCGAGATGCACAGCTTGTGGGGGGCACCGGACAACCAGAGTGATCTTTGGACTTGGCAGTCTACTGGTCCCTGAACCCGGATAAATTTCCAGGCAAGGCTGGATTTATTAATGGCTATGAAGACCAGTCAGCAAAAGTGAAACCTGTGTCTTTGCATGTTGGCATCGGCCGCTTGGCTCTCCACTTATGCATTATGTCTCTCCCATACCTGAAGGCATTCTGGGGCTGGATGTTTTGCATGGCTTGGCAGCTGTGATGTCTGTCACGGACTCGATGGACCATTTGACAACAGAACCGGGACAGTCTATTGAGAGCCAGGAACAGTTTGCCTTCTTGGGCAGGCAACAATCAACTTTCACAGTGTAGCTGCAGGGCCACTGTATGGTGCCACCATGTTGTGGTTTTGTTGATAATGTCACATTAACCTCTGATTCTCTTGCAGGTTTAAAAGTGGCAGTGTCCCCTCTTGCCTGGAATTGGGGTGATGAGGTTAAGACAGGCTTTCTGTGTAGTAAACCAAGGGTGCCCATTTATACCAGATGTACATGTAACCACAGCTATTTTTGGCTTGGGCCTATAGCAGTGCATGGAGTGACTGGAAGCACTAGTGGGCTGTTAGTCTCAGCCGTAGAAAGGAGCTGCGCTCTGGTGTTCATCAGTAGAGAAGCAGTTAGTGATAGCGGGATGGGTGTGTTCCCGGGTAACCATCCCCTGAACTGGGAAAGCAGTTAGTGACTGTGTATGCTGCCCTTCAGGCTCATAAAAGCATGGCAGGATGGGTTAAATCATCATCCAGACAACTTACCCAGTAGCAGGATAGGCACATTCGTGGGTAACTGCCCCCTGGACAGGGATGGCGCAGACATCCACTTCAGTGCAGTAGGGTACCTACTTAGAGCAGTGGAGTATGCTGAGTGCAAGTCCCTTAGCAGCAGAGTATGCCTGCAGTCCTAAGGCAAAATAAGGCCATGGGGCCTGAGGCACCCCTAGACCCTGAGCCTTCACCATTAGGAAGGGTGTCCCCACATTTCTAATAGGGCATGGTACACAGCTAGATCTGGACTGCTGATGCAGCCCAGCGTAGTACTGACACCATATGGTTTAAAATCAGGTGTAGGCAAAGTTGATAATAAGCTAAACTCAGGGCAAGGTGGATGGTAATCACCAAGGAGGTGACACCTATGGAATCTGCACCAATAGCTGGGCAGTTTAGCGAAGCTTGTGTATGTAACAGGCTTGCATGCCCAGAAGCTCATGTACGTATCAGGCCTGAGTGCCTGAAACTTACGTGTCAGGCTTATGTGATAAACCCATATGTATATACTGGGCCCGTGTGCCCAAAGCTTATATGTATAACCTGTGTGTCCAAAACCTATGTTTCCCTTGGCCTAGGGGGTGGAGTCTAAGGTACATGGATGTGCTTTAGTCAAGGATAGGCCAAGACAGATATCCAGGCCTGCAGGACTCAACGAATTTGGCATGCAGGTACATACCTCCATTTGTGAAGTTCATCCTTGGCTCTGAACCACTATTGTCTGTAAAAGGTATAACTGCCCTGCTAACACTGTACAGGGGCTCTTGGGGCTCGGCTTGGCTCGACATGGCTCTTGTGCAAGCGCTGGTGTCCAGAGAAAGAGAGAGCCAAAGCTGTCTGTCTTGTGGATGGAGGAGAGCCACAGCATGGCTAATAGTGGTGCCCAGAGAGAAAGAGTTAAGCTGCTGACCCTGAGGCAAGGGAGAGCAGGCCGTGCAGCTGCAGGCATGGAGGTAGCAGGAGCCACAGAGCCAGAACAGACAGCCAAGAAAAGATGCACAGAGTAAAGAGCTAAGTTAAGTAAGCTGTTGATGAGAGCTGCTGCTGAATAAAATCTTATTCACCTGCCTACGTCTCCCCTCCTCCTCGAGTGTTCTTTCTGCCCATCCACTCATTCCCCTCTGACCACAGCATGGGCTGGACCGGGACCCCCAGATCTAACACTCCCACACTACAAAACCCTTTGGAAAGGGTTTACCCTTAAGCACCATTTTCCAATTTTGAGCTTCAACCCAGAAAATCTCAGTAATTTTAATAAGATTAATATTGATTGCCTGATGTGCTAATCTCATAAAAGGTGTATGAATGTGAACATATACCTTTTCTGGTCTTTTTTATTATTTTCTTTTTTTAGAACTATAAAATACTTGATATTTTCTGTCTTTACATTACTCTGTCTCTTAAAGTATTTTCTCTTACGTTCTCCCTAGTTCAGTGCTGTTAACTGACAAAAATCTATCTAGTAGACCATACATTCTCAAAATTCATAAGGCATAAGGAGCACCTGTAAAGCTAATTTACAGGTGTTAACTCTGTGATTTCCAACCCGTTTCCTGCTGAGCTCAGTAAGTTGGTGACAAGGCCCAAAAATTGGGCCTTCTCAAGTATTCACATATTGAGAAGAACTATTCCAGACAAGCAAGTTTCCCCTCACTTTAGCGAAATGAGCTACATTATCCAAGTTTCATCATTCCAATATCTTAGGCCACTGTCCAGAAACTGAGATGATTGCCAATACCATCTCTGGGGCCAAATGTTCAACTCCATGATCATTTTTCTCTTCTAAAATCTATGGATAGGAGGAAATTCTGAACATACCACCTGGGATCTGCAGCGTCTTTACTTCCTTCAACTTTCCACCCAAACCTCAGAAAAGCATTCTATTTTCAAATACCACTAAGTCAGAAAGAGCAAGAAATGGTTAATGGTTTTGACACAACTTATCCTTCCCTATACAATACATGCTTTGGAAAAACAGGACATCTCCTAAAGGATAAAGATGTTTACATTCATTTGCACCTAAATGAATTAGTAGAAAGTTACTAATCACTGATAATGGGTCCCTGCCTCCTATGTTCAATGGAAAGACTTATTTTACCCAAAATTATTTAAAAATTATCCTTACTGGAGCATGTGTTTCTTCGGATCTAATTTATCTCAATCAGTGGTTCTAAACCAAGTGCAATTTTGATGCCAGGGGACATTTGGCAAACTTTGGAGACATTTGTGTTTGTCATGAGTGAAGAATGGGGGAACAATTGGCATTTAGTGAGCAGAGACCAAGGATGCTGTTAAACATATTACAATGTACAAGATGACCTCCTGCCACCAACAAACAGGAAACGTAAACAGTGCCCAGATTGAGAAACCCTGCTATATATAAAACCAGCATCATATCTATCATAAATATGCAATAACTACCATACACTATTTTTATTCTTATTAAAAATACACATCACATTAGGTCAGTGTCATAACGTTTCAAAATTCATTCCGATGACTCAGCTTTTGGCTTCCTTATATAACTTTTTATCCCATACGTTACTTTTTTTACTTTTTCTGTATTAGAAGCATTATCGTGAACATCTGTGTTTTTGTATCTCGAGCAACTATTTAGCGGAACAGCATCTCAGCTGCTGCATGTGATGCCTATCAGCCAGCCAATCATGAACTCTCAATAATCCTAAACACATGGGTGATAACAGGGCCCAGAGGTAAGCCAGTCTGTCTTTTTCCACTGAGAATGACACACTTAAAACACACAGGAATACAAGAGCTTTGTAGCTAAATTGTCCACTGGTGCTACTCTGAAGAGAAGGGTTACACATTTCTACTGCTGCAAGCTGCACTGAGTTCTTTATCTCTGAATTACTCAGAATATTTTCACTAAATAACTTTTTCTGTTCATAGTCATTAAAGACTGATACATGTTGCTAGTAGCCAAAGAATATGATACGATAAGTGTTTCTTTGTTTTTTTAGATAGAGTCTCACTCTGTTGCCCAGGCTGGAGTGCAGTGGTGCAATCTCAGCTCACTGCAACCTCTGCCTCTTGAGTTCCAGCAATTCTTCTGCCTTGGCCTCCCGAGTAGCTGGGACTACAGACACACGCCACCATGCCCAGGTAATTTTTGTATTTTACTAGAGACGGGTTTTCACCATGTTAGGGACAAGCTGCCTCAGAAAACCCGCTCCACACAAGCTGACCCACCCCCACACACACACTAATTGCTCTGTAGCTGCATTCCTGAACTCCTATCTAGGTGCTACAGTGAAGCAAAACCTGATTACAGCCATCTGGGCAGCTCAGGGGAAGACAGGGAAAAACAAACGTTTGTTATCCATACCTGTAAATTACTGTGACACGCATACCTGTAAAATCCTGTTTTTTAAAAAACTGCCACCACAAAAGTCACAGGATGATGCATTGTAGGTCTGTCAAAAGTTAACAAACTATCTCTGTGCCTGTTACAAGCTGATAGATTATCTCAGTCCTGAAACTCCCTTATGCCCCTCTTACCCTATGTAAACCCCTCGTTTTATAAGCTTGGGGCTGCCGCCTCTGATTGTTACAGGGAAGCCCAACAGGTTAATAAAACTTGCTTGCCTAACTTTGGGTCTACTCTCCTTTCTCTCAGAGAACCTTACAGGTCAGGCTGGTCTTGAACTCCTGATCTCAAGCAGTCCACCCGTCTTGGTCTCCCAAAGTTCTGGGATGACAGGTGTGAGCCACCACGCCTGGCGGGATAAATGTTTTCTTCACTGTTGATCTGCTGACACAGAGAAGAGAGAGTCTCCCAACTGCTTCACGTCTTCCTTTTGGAAGAAACTAGCTTGAATGTGTTCACAGTTAGTTGGGACTTACCTCGGGTGAGGAAAACAGTTGGTATGCATCCCTTAAAGTTCTGAAGCCTTTGCCTGAGTCTACTCAATAAACAGAATGTTTTACAGCAGGACTACTTAAAAGGTGGCCTGCCTTCCAGCAGGACCTGTAGCTTATTAGAAATGCAGATTATGGAATCACATGACTACCGTAGGTCTCAAAGTTCAACCTGCATAAAAATCACCTGGAAGGCTTGTAAAATGAAGAGCCTTAGGTTGCCCCACAAAGATTCAGCAGGTCTTGGATGGGGCCCAATAATTTTCTTTTTTATCCAGTTCCAAAGCTGTCCTGCTATTTGCTGTTGTTCTTCAGACCACATTTAGAACAGCTCTGTGAGACCATGTCACTTTTTCTGCCTTTTATTCTTTATCTTATCTGACATAAAGCTCAGCTGCTTCAGTTGCAAATAAAAGAAACCCATCTGAAACGCACTTAAATAAGAACATTGCAATTTAGAGGTTTGAGGGTTTCAGCTGTAGCTCAATTATGTTGCCAACTACCTGTTTCTTTCCAAGTAAATGACCTCTTTTTGAATATTGCTGAAAACTGCGAAGCTGTTAGGTCTGGTGTGGATGTGTTTACTAAAGTGGTCACTATGCAAATTTATCTTTAACCATATCCATATATAACATTTTTAGCACATTTTAGGCCTTCAATGAATAACAAAACCTGATCTCTGTCATTCCTCCTTCTTTGAACATGCTGTTGTCTCTACCTGAAAATAAATTTTTATCTACTCATATATCCCTTCCTTGTATCACAGTAACTCCCAATGTCAAGAACCCTTATGTGCTAGATAGAGAATGGAGAACAAAACAGCCATAGTACCTGCTTTAAAAGCTTTAATGGCTGTGTGTGGTGGCTCTCGCCTGTAATCCTAGCACTCTGGGAGGCCAAAGTGGACAGATCACTCGAGGTCAGGAGTTCGAAACCAGCCTGGCAAACATGGTGAAACCCGTCTCTATTTAAAAAATAATAATAATAAATAAATAAAAAGCTTTAATGACTTTCTAAGATGCTTTCCTACCTCCTACCCTTATTCCCATTCCCTAAACCTACTTAGGAACACTTGCTAGTACTGTCCTACCACTTATATTATGTACCCTATTATATTGTATATATAAAGTAAATAGAAAAGCATATATAAGTATAAATTATAATAGATTCAATAAAGTAGAAAGAGATGACTGGGAGAATGTGACAATGTGGATATAAAGGCCATGGGGATTTTGTAACTTAGATCAGGATCCTCTCAAGTGATCTTATTAGTATACTCTGATTCTGAAGTGTGAAACACACAGGGTAATAAACATTAGGAAAGCATAAAAAAAAACCCATAAAAGAAATTGCATTACGTTTTATTAAATCAAAGTTTAAAAATATCTGATTATGTCTTAAAAAATCAATAACACTGTATTCTTTTTTAACAATACTCTTCTGTCTTGGGATAGTTAACTCTATTTACTGTATTTTTCCACATAAACAGAAAAGAAATAAAGCCACGAGGGCATGTATTGGAGATGTATGCAGTTGAGTCAATCCTCTAAAGAGGACAGAGTTGATTTATAACTCCATTTGATCCATTTGCTTTACTGATGGTCTTTTCTCTTTCAATCCAGCATGGTAAAAATCTGTCAAAGAAAACAAATGACTCAGAATCCATGTGCTGTGTTGGTGTATAGTTTATCTTTCGTCCTTCATGTTCTTCCCTTGTGCGCATCTGACAGTGTCTCTCAAGGTTAGCGAAAGAATGAGCATACACTGCTGAGCAAACTGGGCATAAAACCAGAAATGTTTTTTAGAGAAAGTACAGCAAAGAAGCCATCTCCTGCCTCCTGCCCCCAATTTATGATGTCTTTAAGATTTTTCTTTTTCGTTTTCTTCATCTCTCAACTCATTAACTTTGGCATTGGCATAACTCAGATGATTTTTTCTTTTTTTTTTTTTTTGGTTGGAGGTGGGGTTATGCTCTGTGGCCTGGGCTAGAGTGCAGTGGTGTGATCAGAGCTCACACATACCACTCACACTACTGGGGAGTCGTCCTAGCTACTCCAGAGGCTGAGGCTCAAATGATCCTCCCACCTCAGCTGCTGGGGGAACCATGGGATGTACACCAGGTCCAGCTAATTTGTTTTTTCATTTTTGTAGAGATGAGATCTGGCTATGTTGCCCAGGCTGATCTTCAGTGTCTGGCCCGAAGTGATCTTCTCACCTTAGCCTCTCAAAGGGCTGGGATGACATGTGTGAGCTACCACACCCAGCCCAAGATGACTTTTTATGGTTGAATTTTTATGATTTCTTCTTTTTTTATTGCATTTTAGGTTTTGGGGTACATGTGAACATACAGGATTGTTGCATAGGTACATACATGGCAATGCGGTTTGCTGCCTTCCTCCCCATCACCTATATCTGGCATTTCTCCCCATGTCATCCCTCCCCAACTCCCCACCTCCCACTGTCCCTCCCCTAGTTCCCCCCAACAGACTTCAGTGTGTGATGCTCCCCTCCCTGTGTCCATGTGTTCATTGTTCAACACCCACCTACGAGTGAGAATATGTGGTGCTTGATTTTCTGTTCTTGTGTCAGTTTGCTGAGAATGATGGTTTCCAGGTTCATCCATGTCCCTACAAAGGACACAAACTCATCGTTTTTTATGGCTGCATAGTATTTCATGGTGTATATGTGCCACATTTTCCCTGTCCATTCTGTCATTGATGGGCATTTGGGTTGGTTCCAAGTGTTTGCAATTGTAAACAGTGCTGCATTGGACATTTGTGTTCATTTGGCCTTATAATAGAACGATTTATAATCCTTTGCATATATGCCTAGTAATGGGATTGCTGGGTCAAATGGAATTTCTATTTCTGGGTCCTTGAGGAATCGCCACACTGTCTTCCACAATGGTTTAACTAATTTACACTCCCACCAACAGTGTAACAGTGTTCCTATTTCTCCACATCCTCTCCAGCATGTTGTCTCCAGATTTTTTAATGATCAGCATTCTAACTGGCGTGAGACGGTATCTCCTGTAGTTTTGATTTGCATTTCTCTAATGACCACTGATGATAGGCATTTTTTCATATGTTTGTTGGCCTCATATATGTCTTCTTTTGAAAAGTGTCTGTTCATATCCTTTGCCCACTTTTGAATGAGTTTGTTTGGTTTTTTCTTGTAAATCTGTTTTAGTTCTTTGTAGATTCTGGATATTAGTCCTTTGTCAGACAGGTAGATTGCAAAAATTTTTTCCCATTCTGTTGGTTACCGGTTCACTCTAATGACTGTTTCTTTTGCTGTGCAGAAGCTCTGGAGTTTAATCAGATCCCATTTGTCTATTTTGGCTTTTGTTGCTAATGCTTTTGGTGTTTTAGTCATGAAGTTCTTGCCTATACCTATGACCTGAATGGTTTTGCCTAGGTTTTCTTCTAGTGTTTTTGTGGTGTTAGGTCTTATGTTTAAGTCTTTAATCCATCTGGAGTTAATTTCTATAAAAAAATAATGATAGTGATGGTGATCTGGTGGCTTTGGCAAAGGCCAAGAAAGTTCCAGGATGTTGAGTTAGAAACAGCCTGTCGTGCTGTTTGGGTCATTCACAGCTGACAGATGGGCAAACCGCAAGCAAAGGAAATGAAAAAGACATCTGCTGGTTAGTTCTGTAAAAGAGAGGATTAACATTTTGTGTGATAAAGCACATTCTTACAATTTTGGATACCTCACTAAGAAAAAAAGAATGCAAAGTACCAAAGAAATTGTATGAAAAGTGTTTAGAAAATGAAGAAAATAAACAGGAAAAAATTACACATGTAAAACTGCTTATTAATACCACAAATATCACAAAATTCAGAAAAATAACAATATTCATATTAATAAACACTATCTTCTTTTCCATTACATACTCCCAATTGTAGATGCTATAAGGCACTTTTATTTATAGCAAAATAACTCTGGCCCTGCAGTTTCACATTATTATACTGGGTAAACTGCATGGCAAGCAGTTAGGAAAAGAACTGACAGTCATTGTTATACTTAACCATTACTTAGCTTTTTACAAAAAGACTGCAAACTCATAAACTCTCACTAAACCCAAATAAAATGTATTCCCATTTCGTTTTTCCCTTTTCTATATCCTAAAGTTGCCACAGGCGACTCTGATGCCCCCTTATAGAGGCAGAGTATGCCAAAAGGTTGGAATGGAAAGGGGCAACAGACAGAAATGTTGTGGTTAAAATGTACTACGATTGCATATTTTAGTAGTCAAACTCCTCGATGTGTATGCCTAGCACAAGTGTTGGATTTACTGTAGGGCATATAAACAGGTTGATGATGATTGTGGAAGAAGACCTGGAAGGAGCCCAAGCAGGTGAGGAGCCCTGAGACTTAAGGTTAGTCAGCTTTACGGTAAACTCAACCCTTGTGCTAGGTGTATGTACTGAGGAACTTTATTAAAATTCAATAAGTATGTTGAGAACCTGTACCAGACAAATTGGGGGGATTTATGAAGCACATGGTATAGTGGAAGGGAACCTACTTATTGGTACTTTCATCTTGGGATTTTTATCTATGTAAATATATTACCTGTTCAAAAAATAAGTAAATATTTGTAAATATAAATTTTAAAAGAAACCTATGAGACATGGTTCCCACTCCTAAATTTGATAAGTTTTCTCAAATTATGCAGGGGTGAAAGAAGAAAAATAACTGAGGTTCAAGAACCCTCAGGAAATAAACCAAGATATATGATAATACCTATCAGAATATCTATCTCTATGAGAGTATCTACGAGACTATCTATGAGATATCTATAAGAATATCTATGAGAATATTGGAGCATTCAATTCAAACTTAATTCTAAGCAGAAGAGAAGAAAAATGAAACTACATAGAGGTATGCAAGAGTAGCCATTGTGGCATTAGAAGTTTGATCCAGTCACAAAAGTCCATCTATAAACTCTTGTGCAGAAGGAGTGCCAAGCCATCTTAAATTCGAAGTAGGGGTTTTGAAACTGGAAAACCAGGCAACACCCAGTTGAATGGGCTGGACCAAAGTGACCAGAGGGGAAAGTCTGCCTTTAAGCAAACTCTCATATGCCACCTGCTTACCGCTCACTCACTAAACAAGCCAAGTGGTCCACTACAAGACAGTTCTACACCTTGTAGGAGGTAGCTTCACACTATAGATGTGTGACAAACTTCCTCCCTCAGCCCTTTATGAGTCCCTAACCTACACTTATGTGAACATAATAAAGTAATTATCATTTTAAGCCACTACACAATTTGTTACACAACACAGTAGCCAGAACACTATTCTTCATCCATTTATTTCTGAAGCAAGATACTAAGTATGTTGAATATAAATTATTTTGAAACAAGTTAGAACATTTTTGTCCAAAGGTCTGGAGGAATTGGCATGTTGTCAGATGAGTGGATAGATAAATAACATAACCCTCAGAGAGTAACAGTTGCTGTAACCTCCAAAACCTCCAAGAAGTGGAGTGTGTGCCAGTCCTCCTGTACAGCTGCATTTGAGCCATGCTGAGATCCTATGGCCTCTCCAGCCTTGCTATGTACTCTGACCTCTAACCTATGTGCGTGCTCTCCCTTTTGCCAAGAAGTGTGTTTCCTCCTTTTTCCTACAGCTTCTTGTGTGATGTTTCCTTTCTACTACGTTTCATTCCTTCGGTTACTTCCATCCTTTCATCACCACCTTCTCCTTTATCTAAAGCTACTTGGCACTGCTTCCTCTAGCAAATATTCTGTATCCAGCTCCATACAGGGTAAGCGCTCTTACCTTCTACAATTTCATAGCCCCCTGATTCTTCTCTTTATGAGCAATCACCATCTGCAGGTTAACTGCCTGTCTGCTTATCTCTTTTACAAAATTATAAAATCCCCGAGGACAGGGACAAAGTCAATTTTACTCTGGTACCACCAGTGCTCTAACATGAACCCAAAATTTAGCTCATAATGTGTGCTCAATATTTACTGACTAAAAGTATGAATTAACTATAATGTGTCCTTTACTACTGCAGGGATTCACTTAAGTGACCTTTTACCCCACTTCAGTTTTTCTTAGTATGCGTTATGGACTAAATATTTGTGTGTCCCTCTCCCTGTCACCCAACTACAAATTCACATGTTGAAATCCTAACATTCAATGCAGTGGTGTTGAAAGGTAGGGCTTTTGAGAGATAATTATATCATAAGGGGGAGCCCTCTTAAATGGGGTTAACACCCTTATAAAAAAAGGACTCCAGAGAATTCTCTTGTGCTCTTTTTACTGTCAGAATACAGAAGAAGTCAGCAGTCTGCAACCAGGAAGAGGGTCCCCTTCAGAACCTGATCATGCTGGCACTCTGATGTTGAACTTCCAGCCTCCTGAACTGTGAAAAATAAATTTTTATTGTTTAAACAATATAGTTTATAGCATCTTGCTATAGCAACCCAAGCTAAGGTAGTGTGTATTGGCCAAATGGGACTGAACTTTTATTCCATTTTCAGAGAAGAAGAGGAACCTTTCTGTGAACCAAATACCAAGACTTGGGCCAGTGAAAGCCATTGCATAATATTTATATTGACCTGGTTCCTAATATTCTATGACCAACTATAATGGGCAAATAATAAAGTGATATCCGCCAGTTCTGTTGGAAGTAGTATAACTTGAGAAGGATCTGCCCACACTGTCTTTCAGGACATTTTTAAATTAAGACAGGGCCAGTGTGGGGCTGTATCCTGCCCCATGTCTGCAATTTAGGCCTTCAGGTAGCTGTGGAAAAGGAAAAGACCTGGCCTACAAAAGCATGGCCACGCTGAACCTGACCAGGGCTAGTTAACGCAGCTCAGCAGCATGGGAAGGATGCAATCCGTAGTCAAATGACCTGGCCCAATTTCTGCTCTGCAACATACTTCCCATGGACTGGGGAAGCTGTACTCATTAATTGCTATGGTCTGAATGTTTGTGACCTCTCCAAATTCATAGGTTGAAACTTAGTCACCGATGTAATGGCGTTCGGAGGTAGGACATTTTGGAGGTGATTACGTCATGAGGGTAGAGCCCTAAAGAATGGGATTTGTTCCCTTATGAAAGAGGCCCAAGTAAGCTCTTTCACTTCTTCCATCATCTGAGGTCACGACTAAAAGGCATCATCTATGAACAAGGAAATGAGTCCTTACCAGGGACCAACTCTGCTGCTACCTTGATGGTGAACCTCTTAGCTTCTAGAACTACAAGAAATTAATTTCTGTTGCTTCTAACCTACCAAGTTTTTAGTATTTTGTTATAGCCTCTAAACAGATGAAAACATTGATAAAATGAAGAAAATGGTAATAGCCACATCACTAGAATGTTCTTGAGATAAATGAGCTAATAAATGGGTAAAATGTAAAGACTTAAAGAAGTATGGATCAGACATGGTGAAAACATCAGTAAAGGATGAAGGACATGATCTCTATTAAAACAGCAAATAAGTTGCTCAGCCATTTACCAATGACCTTGAGCAAGTCACTTTATCATCTTTGGATCTCTCTGCTCTAACACAAAATGCACGTAAAAGTTGTATCTACCCACATATATGAATAAATGTAAAATGCTTCATCCAGAACCTAGCATACACTAAATTCTCCTTAAAGATTAATGAAACACTGATATGTATTCTGAAATGCCCTTTGAAAGTTCGGAAGAGTTTTGTTTGTTTCTAAGAATTAGAGGAGGCTTCATGATGAAGGAGGTATGTTGTCTGTGTTTTGTTTTATTTTATTTTATGTTATTTCATTTATTTTTTATTTGAAACAGTCTTGCTCTGCTGTCCAGGCTGCAGTGCAGTGGTGTGATCTCAGCTCACTATAACTTCCGCTTCCGAGGTTCAAGTGATTCTCCTGCCTCAGCCTCCTGAGTAGCTGGGATTACAGCTGTGCACCACAACACCAAGCTAATTTTTGTATTTTTAGTAGAGATGGGTTTCACCATGTTGGCCACGCTGGTCTTAAACTCCTGGCCTCGAGTGATCTGCTCACTTCAGCCTCCCAAAATGTTGGGATTACAGGCGCGAGCCACCACTCCCAGCCTGTTGTCTTTGTTTGAAAAACTAGGTTGCATTTGGACATAGAAAGACAAGGAGAAAAATCTTGGAAATTTTTTCTAACCTGGAGAATTAAACAGGTACACCTTGCTGGCTGGCACCATGGAATATGGTAGGCAAGAAGCAATAGGGGTGGAGGAAAGAGAGAGGTAATCTGAAGACTTCTGGTCAGTCCAAACCTTGGCATTTCACAGACTGCAACTCACAGAGGCAATATAGGAACTGAACCAGACCCTTTATTCTGGAGAAATTTCTAGTAGATAATTAAAATTCAATTTTTACTGCTTTGTCTAGTCTGTTAAAAAAGAGGAAAAAAAATAAGTTTTAAAATTGTTCATTGAATAATCTGTTCTGCTTTTTACAATTGGAAAGATAATTACCTTTCCTAAGTCAGGGTCTTACACACAAACACACACACACACACACACACACACACACACACACACACACAATTTTACCTAGTAATTAATAGAGAAATACTATCCTACCTTTTTGACTTTCCTACTCTACCCACATCCCTCCAGCCAAAGCAATTTCAGCCACTCCAAGCCAAGAAAAAAAAAAAAGCTGATAGAAGTGTAACCCAAACAAATTATTAACAATAGCAACAAGATAAATGTTTATTGCATATCCCAATAGGCCTAACCAGCATTAAAAGGATAAAGAAAGCCTCATTCTCTCTCATTGTCAACGATTCTACTCTAAAAACAAAATCTGTTAAAGATAAGAAATTTTTTTTAGAAAGTCAATAAACAAAAAGAAAAAAAAAAGTTCCCTGGAGAGTATTAGACTGTTTACCACTGTGAGAGAGCTACCCTCTGAAGAATAAAGGCAAATTGCTGGCTTTTCTGAGCCTCTTTGATGGGTGAGAGAGGAAGAATTAAGACAGCTGCTCTTGTCTTAGTCGGACAAGCTGCTAAGAGGAAACTGTGGGTGCTGTGTCTGCTGAGTAAGACTTCTCAGAAAAATGGTTCCTCCAGCTTTCAGGTTTCTGGAGGTCATGTGACAGGCACTCAATCTGAAGACTTTGGAGTCAAGAGCAGCCCTGTCCCCCTAGTCCTACCACCTACTGCTTTCTTATATTTCCTGTGCTTTGGGGCTTTTCACCTAAGAAATAATTTTCCCTTGAGTAAAAACATACCCTCCCAAATGCCAAATATATTTTGGGGAAGAACTCATGCAGGAATGGCCCTTTGAAACTTAGAACAGACCTCACTGAAAAATAGTATATTCTTGCGACTTTAACCTATGGCCTTCCATGCTGGTTCAGCTTAAATCCTCTGTTATCTCGTTGTGGAAAGCTCACTTTTGTAGGGTTCCTCTAATTTTCTGCAAAAGCTTCAAATATTTGCTGGTTGTAGTCCTCCTTGTCCTTCGAGATTTCTATGGTACTCTAGCCCCCTTGGACTAGTCCAGATTTGACTTCCCCAAGCCATTTAATTCAGAGAGCTCTTCAAATAAATGATGCTATGATCCTATCTGGGCATCACCCCAGGAGGCAAGTGTCAGAGGTGCCTCAGACTTCTGGACCCTGGCTCTTTGCACTTACTGCAAAGCCTTACTGTCTCCAGAACCCTTCTTTTCTGCCTCTCCATCTTGCATTTGGATTCTCTTGTCCCTGCCGACCTCCAGTCTCCTTCATGCCCATCAAGTGTGGCTAGCAGGAAGGTTAAGATCCATCATTTACGTCTTGGTTTGAATTTGAATCCCTATATTCACTCTCTGTGAGGAAGGAGAAGATTTTCTCCTGACTTGGAGGATTGTAAACCATTCTTATTTATAGGACCAAGAAGTTAAGTTTAAGAGGAAACCTCAGAATTACACCACAAAATCATTTGCTCAATTGGCACAAGCATAAGGCAGATACCGAATATGGTAAAACATGGGCTGGAGAGAGTCAAAAATTCACTCCTCCCTATGCCCTGGGTCCCTCCTCAGCAGGGACAGCCAAGTTTTATTCAGCTGACAGTAAACCAGTCCTGACATCCTGTTCTCATAACACACTGAAGCCCTTCACTGTCTCTGTGAATTCCTGACTGTCTTTATGCCAGTTGGAAATCCTGCTGCCACAGAAACTAAAAATGACTCAAAAGTACTCACTCTCTTCCTTCCCAAATTATGTCTCTGCATAGCCTGTTCTGTGACCATCACATGACTCCACATTTGATTACCTGTTCTTATCTGCCATCAAGGCCTGCAGATCTTTCTCTGGAATCCTTTCCCAACTCACTCCTCTCTCTTCTCTCCACAGCCTGGTTCTAGGATAGAGAGCAGCAATTTCTCACCCCAAATGCCTCATCTGGGCTTGCAGAAGTTAGTCCAAAGACAGATTATGAAATCTTCATTTTTAGTTCTTGGCTGTCCTGTCCCCTTTGAAACTGTTCTTCCAGTGGGAAAATTATGCAGGCAAAATATGTAGGCACCCAAGTTATTGTCTTATGTGAGTTTTGGTGTTACTAATTTAGCAATACAGTATGACCTAAGCAGAATAGGAATTAAGCCCTAAATATTTCTTAATCATCTATAAAATATTTTTCTCTATTCCCAATATACTGTCCTAGTTCAGGCCTTCATATTTCTTCCCCTGAAACTAGTTTCCTGAGGAGTCTTGTGCTTCCCATGTGCCTCTATGCTCCTCCTTCTCCATGTCACACCACTGCTGTAATCTACCAAAAATGCAAGCATGACTATTAGTGAATCCCCTGATTAAATGTCTTAGCACATGCAGAGTAAAATTTAAGATCCATAGCATGATATTCTGTTTTCTTGGGAGTCGTCTCCTGCTCTACCCCAAGTTGCACTTTAGGCAACAGGAACTATATGCATGATAGTGTTTCTTGACCACTCCATGCTGAGCCTCTACTTCTCCTGGCTCCTCCTTTTAGAATGGCATTCCCTAGTTTCTTTCCTGCAAAATTTCTATTTCTCTCTACTCAGGCATCATTTAATTCAGAAAAAAATTTTACATAGACCTATCACATCCTACATGTAATTCCTTTACAGTATTTGCCACTTCATAGTTTTATTAATGTTTTCAGTTATTTTTCTATTTATAAGATGTATTTATAGCAGATAATTTGGAAAATATGGAAAAATATGAATAAATACAAAAGAAATTATTCAGAGAGAAATATGCTAACTTTTTTTTTTTTTTTTTTTTTTTTTTGAGACAGAGTCTCACTCTGTCACCAGGCGCCAGGCTGGAGTGCAGTGGCGCGACCTCAGCTCACTGCAACCTCCATCTCCCGGGTTCAAGCAATTCTCCTTCCTCAGCCTCCTGAGTAGCTGGGACTACAGGCGTGCACCACCACGCCCAGCTAATTTTTTTAGATTTTTAGTAGAGGCAGGGTTTCACCATGTTGGCCAGGATGGTCTCGATCTCTTGACCTTGTGATCCGCCCACCTCAGCCTCCCAAAGTGCTGGGATTACAGGCGTGAGCCACCGCGCCCGGCCTATACTAACATTTTGAGTTATATTTTCCAACGTTTGGTTCTATGTATATATTCACATTTTTCTCTATTTTGTTCTCTTTCACACAACATACCTATATAAACACAAATGTAGGTATGCCAAATCTAATGTATTTTGTAACTACTTTTATATTTTACTTAAAAATATGAGTGTTGTTATATCCTTAAGTGTTCAGAGAGTAAGTTTTTTGAGGAACAAGAAGTGTGTGTGTGTGTGTGTGTGTGTAGGTATGTGCATGAGAGAATGTGTAAAACAAACACATAAAAACATCCAGCTGAGTGAGTAGTATATAATAGATTCTAAATAATTATTATTGAACTAATTTATTAACGACAATCAAGGAGACATGGGAGAAAGAAAGAATATGAGATAAGCTGGAGCACATGGTAAAGAGATAAAGAGAAGACAGCCCACCATTTGAAGAGCATTTATAACTTCTAATGTTTTTATGTACTCTATATGTAATCCTCACAACAGCCTTCTAGTTTATTTTATTTTTTAATAGAGACAGCATATTACTATGTTGCCGAAGCTGATCTTGAGCTTCTGGGTTCAAGCAATTTTCCCACCTTGGCCTCCCAAACTGCTGAGGTTACAGGCATGAGACACCTCACCTGACCACAACAGCCTTCTGAAGTAGCTATAGCAATTATTTGCAAATCAGGAAAGTGAAACTCAGAGAGGTTAAGTGACTTGCCCTAGGTTGTGCACTTTATAAGTGGCAGAAACTAGTTTTTGTGATTAATAAACTATGTATTTACATGACTTTACACAGCTTCTGGGAAAAAAAACCACAGCAACGTGATCCTGCCAAGATCTGGGAGCCTGCAGTGGTATCCACACTGCCTGGTGTGGTACCTGGCACAGGGTGCTAAGACAGTGATTGTCGGCAGAACTAAAAAGCAGAAGAGAGAAAGAATGAACGGTGTACAGTAGTGAGGATGCTGGGTGAGGCACCTCAGTTCACTCTTCCCCATCCTCACTACGCTTGCCTGATCTGAAAAAGCCTCCTAACTGATCTGCCTCCTGCCAGTCAACACTCATCCATCTTCCGTAAACACAAACTGATCATGACAAAGGGTGTATTGGTTCCCTTTGTTCTTGGAAAAATATTCAGAATAGTCTAGCTTAAAAGAGTCTTCATGACGGAACACTTCCTTTCCATCTCTATTTCTCATTTCTCTTTCTCTTGTGCATGCCACTCAGGCATATTCAACAACTCTAAATCCCTGAAAGTGCTGAAACATTCTTTTCTCTGCTCTTCCTGGTTAACTCTTATTTTGATTATTTTCTTATGAATTCTTACTAGTTTTCTATCGCTGCGTAACAAATGACCACTAACGTAGCAGTTTTAAACAACACAAATGTATCTCACTATTTCCATAGGTTGGAAGTCTGGCACAGTGTGATTGGTTTATCTTTTCAGGGTCTCATTAGGCTAAAATCAAGGTAGTATCCAGGGCTGCAGTTCTCATCTGGGACTTAGGGTCTTCATCCACACTCACCGGATATTGGCAGAATTCAGCGCCTTGTGGTATGGGACTACAGTCCCTATTTCCTTGTGCATGGTCCCCTTTCTCTTCAAGCCAGCAATGGTGCATTGATAATCCTTGTGCTTTGACTCTCCAATTTCCGCTTCTGCCTTCTGTTTTAAGGATTCATGTGATTACATTACGCCCATCTGGATAATCAAAGATGCTCTCTCCATTTTAAGGTCAATTGCTTTGTAACATTACATCTACAAAATATTTTTGCCATTTAATGTAACCTATGCGTGCACATAAACAACAGAGAGTGAAGTCCATGGGAAGTTGACATTCTGTCTATCACAGTTATGACATCAATTTAGCTTAGGAGCTCGTCTTATAAGATTCATGTTCATCTATTTCTCTGTCTCCGTTTCTAGAGTGTAAGCTTCATGAAGTCAGTGACTATATCTGTTGCACAAATGTGATGCATGCGAGCTGGCTTATACCAACTAACAAGTGCCTATTATTAAATGTTCAGGAGTTTTTTAATCTGTTAAACATAGCTATTATTTTTTAAAAAATTATATTTTCAAAAGGTAATTAATGTTCACATTCATTTTCTGTTTATTATCATAGTGTTTACTATGATTTAGTCTCTTGAAGCTATTTTCCCTGATTGCCTCTGTGGTGGAAATACTATTTATTGATGGGCTACTGCACATCTTCTCAACTTCCTGTTCAGTGCTATTATTAGGTCGGTGCAAATGTAATTGCAGTTTTTGCTGTTACATTATATTGGTAGCTTGAAATTGACAATAGTGGGTGTATTTATACCAAATAAATCAACAACACTAGTTGACATCCTGATGTATTATTTGATTGTTTAGACTTAAGAAAATTTTGGTGAAAATGTTAACAGCACAGATTAAGCTCAAAGTAGGTTATATCTATAGCCATTACAAAAAACCTTAAAGAAATATTATTCTTCCAGTATCTAAAACCTATGATTCAGCAAAGAAGCAGCTCATGGTATTGACAAAAAAAGGAAGTTATCGCTTACTACCTGATTTTACTTTCATTTTAGTTATTAATACAAAAAATTAAGTAACATTCTTATGTGAACTATATTCATTCATCAGTTACATCCATACATTGGCTAAAAATATAATAGTTTAGCAAAAAATAAAATTCTGTGGAAACAGATTGGCTATATTAAATTTAAAATAAAGAGTAAATTGTATACTATATACTCTTTACATCAATATTTTATATTAAAAAGTATACATTTATGTATATGTGCATAAACATACATTTTTATACCATCATGAAACATTTACCAGCTCCCCATATACTCCTAGAGCTCATCACAATGCCTAGCATATATGGGGTACCCAATAAAAGTTTGTTTAATGAATGAATTTATAGAAGCCATGGTCTATATGATTGACCAGAGAACACAGGCTGGGTGGAAAGGGAATAGAGGCCAGAGGAGAAGAGACAGTTGGGGAAGGTGGGAGGATTCCAAGAACTAGAGGTCAGTTGAGAATTTCTATAAGATTCTACAGAAGTTACAAAGTAGGACAGCAAAAGAATAATTAAAAGAGCTCTGATGAGACAAAGCATATTAGGAGTTAGGGAAAACTAGGCACTCACCATGTGCAATGCCCTGCACTATTAGTCCACTTTAAGTTAATCTTTTACAGTCCTCACAAAACCTTCATTTATTCTCATTTTATAGGAGAAGAAACTAAGTAATTAAGGTTAATCGACTTCTAGCTGACTCAGTCAGCTAGAAGAGGGTGAGGCCAGAGTGTTCTGAACCCAAAGTCTGCACTCTTGAGGGCTACGCTAAATGGAAGTGGGAACAAGGCTATGAGTTGTAATGCAAGAACTTACTACTCACAGTGTGTTCTGAGGATCAGAAATGGGGATTTTTGTTAGACTGTTGATTCTCAAGCCCCACCCCAGATCTAATGAATCAAATCTCTCTTTGTGTGTGTGTGTGTGTGTGTGTGTGTGTGTGTGTGTGTGTGTGTGTGTCTTTTAATGCCTATGCACCTCGACATTTGAAAACCACTGGTTTAGGAAGCAGATGTGTCAGCAGGTGATCACATTGCAGATGGTCGTTCAAGTCAAAGGAGTCAAGAAGTACTGGCAGGTGTATTGTAAGATTGAAGTTGCCCAAGTAAAGTGCGGGTGGTTTTTCTAGTATGTGGCATATTAAAATCACCTAGAGACCTTTGTAAAATACCATGGAATTAGTAATTTAAACATGATTCCAATATATAATCAAGGTTAAGAACTTATCAGGAGCAACACATTAGCCATTCCTCTTAGATGTGCACAGTAGCCCCTACTTATCAAAACAAACAATGAAGCAAATGTCTATGGATCTGACTTCAGAGTCTGAAGCATCTCCTCCCCAGGATTATAATCACTCTTCTGCCTCACAGTGGTTTTCTAGCCTTTCTCTTTGCACAATAGCCCTGCCTTCCAACCCTAAAAACAGACTGGCTTGTAGGATTTCACATTTCATGTGCCCCTCACCTGGCACACCCTCTTTTCCCCTTGCCACCAGGCCACATCCTTTCCTTCCTCCAGCCCACATTTATTTCTAGCCTTTAAAATAATTTCTTAATGTCAGCCTTCTATTCTGCTCGCATGGCATCACATCCATCACCAGGATCAAATTATACCACAGATCCTTGGACATAAATTGTACAAAATAAACAGAAGAATTTTAGGGAGAGTACACAGTACTATTTGTTCAAATCAAGTATTCTCCTTAAAAAAAAATGCCACTAAAGCTAGGTTCCTCTATCTGGATCCTCTGCTGTGCAGTAACAATACAAGGCCCACAAAATTGGGCTGAGTTCCTTCCCACACGCACTGGTTTTTCTCCAGTAATAGCTTGTATTCTGGTCGACTGCTGGGGAACAATAGTCGACTCATGCTGGCTAGCTCTCAACACAAGTCTCTGAAGAAGATGGGGAACAGGGCAAATTGATGCTTCCAGTTTTCTCTCAATAATCCCTCCCCAGGGTTCAGATTCACATGTGGACTTCTGTTACCAACCTTATTTGATCTCTTTAAAAGGGTCCCTTGTCTCCTTTTGGGTGACATGAAGACTCTATAAGAAGAGTAATAGGAACACTTAAGAGCTTCCTGTCACATGTTAAAGAGATGGATTAGATCTTCTGGTTTAGTGACTTCCTCTTCACTCTCACCAGCTATTGAACGTGTGGCCAGTCACCTTGACTGGGGATGTAATTGATTCTTTGGACTTTGCTCCATTCTTAACGGTATTCCAATACTGTAATTACATAGTGGGCTGTATAGACTGAAAAAAATGTTTTTGCCAAGTGTAGTGGGAATGGTTTATAGGTTATCCTTTCATCATAAGAACTCACTAAGGCATGCAAACCAATTTCATTTATTTCCTCTTCTGTTTTTCAGAAAAGAGCCTTTTTTTAGCAGAGTGGTGGTGGAGAGGATAGTGATAGCTTATAGAAATTAGGAAACAAGGGAAGAAGGGGAAAAATGTTTAAAACAAGCAAACCAAAACAGTCTCTAAGAAGGAAGTCAAGCAAAATTCTTTTTGATGCTTGAAAAGCTTTGGTTTTGATTTAGGACCACACTTGTACTCTGTTACTTAAAATTGCCTATGTTTAGGTTATAACTTTTAGGAGCATAGAACTCATCCTCATTCATTGATTCATACACACATACATTTAATCACTAATTCATTCATTTACTCAGTGACATTTACTGGATATTTGATAGTAACAAAGGATTCAGGATAAACAAAAATAAGACACATTCCCTAACCTCAAATAGCTCAGAATCTAAAGGAGCAGAAAGGCATGTATTTAAATATCTGAATTGTCTAAAATGTATACAGGTGCTAAAATGCAAATCTCTAGAAAATACAGTGGGAACCCAGCAATTATCATAATCAACTCTATAGGGGCAGCAGTAAGCAGAGTGGAAATTTTTTCTTAGTAAAGAAAGAAAGAACAGAAGAAAATCCCAGAAAAGAAAAAAAAAAGAACTTCAAGACCAATTTTCCACAATCAAATAGAGGTGTTCAGATTTTGTCTAGTTTTGTCATTTATATGAAACTGTCAATTGGGGTAACCCCTCTGCTCAAGCTAAGGCTACTCAGAACCCCCAGTCCCTAGTCGAAGGCTCTTCTAAGAGTTCTACGAATCTCTGGAGGACCTGGGTTTCTTTTGTTACTTGTAGTTCTAAGCTCCTGCTCCCATAAATCCGTTCTATTTATGAATTATTTTATCTTACTTGAATGGTGCCCCTGAATTACACCACTTCACTCAGATATGGACTTTCAGGTTTTTTTCCTTGATCTTAAAAAAATATCAACAATAAGATCATGAGGGTATGGTGCTTGTAACAGTAACATCAGTGTAGGGAGCAAAGAACCAAATCCCTGTGTGAACCAGTCCTATATTTGAAACAATCCACCCTTGTCTTTTGTCCACCCAGGCACAGTGGCATCACGTGCTCTTTCTTCATCACAGGGGCTTCTCTCTTTCTCTTCCCCATGTTCTTTTTTAAAGTAGGCTTCCAGGATTGCTCCTAGCAACTCCAAATTCTTTTCATCCCACGCTGAGTAATGCAGTACTTACCAGCTCCAATCCCAAAAGTCAGCTCAAGGACCCTTTTACTTATTCAAAATCCTCTGGTGTTTAACTAATCCTTGGGTGGTACTTTTGTTCCCAGAAGAAATGCTTCTGATATTAACAGACACTTCTCAAAAGAAGACAACTATGCAGCCAACAAACATGTGAAAAAAAAAGTCCATCATCACTCATCATTAGAGAAATGGAAATCAAAATCACCTTGAGATACCATCCCATGAAAGTTAGAATAATGATTATTAAAAAGTCAGGAAACAGCAGATGCTGGCAAGGATGTGAAGAAACAGGAATGCTTTTATACTCTTGGTGGGAGTGTAAATTAGTTCAACCATTCAACCAGTTCAAAGACAATGTGGTGATTTCTCAAAGATCTAGAACCTGAAATACCATTTGTCCAACCAATACCCATACCATTACTGGATATGTGCCCAAAGGATTATAAATCATTCCATTATAAAGACGCATGCATAAGTATGTTTATTCCAGCACTATTTACAATAGCATGAACTTGGAACCAACCCAAATACCCATCAATGATAGACTGGATAAAGAAAATTTGGCAAATATATACCATGGAATACTACGCAGCTATAAAAAAGAAGAGTTCATGTCTTTTGCAAGGACATGATGAAGCTGGAAGCCATCATTCTCAGCAAACTAACACTGAAACAGAAAACCACCCCACATTCTCACTCATAAATGGGTGTTGAACAATGAGAGCACATGGACACAGGGAGGAGAACGTCACACACCAGGGCCTGTCAGAACAGGGGAGACAAGGGGAGGGATAGCATTAGGGCAAATACCTAATGCATGAGGGGCTAAAAACCTAGATGACGGGTTGATAGGTACAGCAAACCACCATGGCACATGTATACCTATGTCACAAACCTGCATGTTCTGGACATGTATCCCAGAAATTAAAGTAAAATTTGAAAAAAAAAAAGACATAATGCTTCTAATACAATCTACTTTTCTTAAAAAGTGCTATCAATTTTCTCTAAGCAACATTGCAACCAATGCTCTTCGTATTTGAGGATGACATTACTATTCATCAGAACCCACTTTCTTTTCTTCCTACTTTTGTTCTGGTATTCCTTGGAGATGGTTTAGAAGAAACCCAGTGTCATTACTGTAGAGGTATGCCTCACTTTGAACTCTGAACATTGTTAGTTTGATCATGGTTTTGTTAAATCTGGATGTCTTAAGTCTCTGAAAACTCCAGACACCCCAAGAACAGGTATTACTCACCAATTACAGTATGAAAAGAGACACTGTCTCTGGGTTCACTTACTTGTTCTATAAACGTTAATCATGCATGATGCATTAAGTAAAACTTTGTTCTGCTCTAGAAGAGCTCACAGTCTAACCAAATACAAATTCCAAAAATTCTTTAAGTAAAGGCAGCGTCTTTGGAATTCATTAATAGCCTCTCAAGGGGATGGTTTTAATGGGGAATCTTCTTTTGGAGTCTGTTTTCCTATTCATTAGTTAAAACATTGGTCCTATGCTTTGCCACTGTGCCTCATATATGTTCTATCTCCTGTGATGTCATGGCAGAAAATTAGGAACATCCTTTGAAAAGAAAAAAAATTTGTAGAAATGTAAGTTATAAGACTTTTCCCCCTAAATTGTGACTTAGAAATTCCTCTTTCATATACTCATAGAGTCTACAGCATTCTATAGGATGTTATAATTATATTATAATTGTTACAGTATCACTATGCAATTAATTGTCTGTCCCCTCTCCTAGAAGTGAGCCCCTGGGGCAGGTTATGATTTATCCAAATTCAGCTCCTAGTATAGTGTTTGAAACTGTCGATGTACTCACAGAAGACCTGGGAAAGAAAAGGAAAAGGTGGGGGAGGGAGAAAGTAAGTATGAAAAGTATGCCTCATTGGTGTGAGTCAGATTATTGTGCACAATTGCTTCTATTTGGCATCTGGGAGGCTCCTGTTCAGTATTACACGGAGTTTGCAGATGGCTCAGCACAAGGACCTCAGCTGTCAGCTAAATCACGATGAGTGTTTTTTAAGAACTGGGATTAAATGCTTTTTGATAGATGGGCAAATAATACTGAAGTCTTGTTAATATTTTATGTTAAATTCTATGACCTGATACTCCATAAATATCATGGCTTCTAGAAACAATACTGAGATTCTAACCTTTGATTGGGTTTTGTTTCTAGTTTAAAATGTTATCAATTTGTCATATCTTAGTGTTGAATTTTGTGCCCGCAAAATTCAGATGTTGAAGCCCTAACCCAAGTACGTCAGAATATAACTGTAATTGGAGATAGGAACTTTAGGTGATAAAAGCAAAATGCTGTCAGGGTAGGCCCTCATCCAGTCTGACTGGTGTCCTTATAAGAACTGGAAATTCAGACAAAGGAAGAGACACTAGGTGTGTGTGTGCATGGAGAAGAAATGCCAAGGGAGTAGGCAATGAGAAGGCAGGTATCTGCATGCTAAGAAGACAAGCCTCAGAATAAACCAAACCTGCTGACATATGGATCTTGGACTTCTTGTCTTTAGAACTATGAAAACAAGGCTGGGTGTGGTGCCTCATGCCTGTAATACCAGCACTTTGAGAGGCTGAGGCTGGTGGATCACCTGAGGTCAGGAGTTTCAAACCAGCCTGACCAACGTGGTAAAACCGTCTCTACTAAAAATACAAATTTTTGCTTGGCGTGGTGGCAGGCGCCTATAATACCAGCCACTCAGGAGGCTGAGGCAGGAGAATCACTTGAATCCAGGAGACGGAGGTTGCAGTCAGCCGAGATCACGCCACTGCACTCCAATCTGGGCAACAAGAGCAAAACTTTGTCTCAAACAAACAAACAAAAAACTATGAAAACAACTCATTTCTCTTGTCTCAGCCACCAGCCTGTGCTATTTGGTTATGACAGCCCTAAAAAACGAAGACACCTAGCACTGATCTGTAGCTACCGTCATTGAGGCTAATCCTGGCTCTTCCACTAGCCAGCAGTTACTTTTAAAATTTTAACTTAAAAATTTGAATGAATATCCATCACGGATGACACTACAAAAAAACACCAAATAAATAAATGAATGGCATGAGTTGTGAGGTACAAAGGTCTAAAAAATTGCAAATTAAAATTTAAAAGAATCTACCTGTATGGTCCTGGATAAATCTCTTATCTTATGAGAATCTGAGTTGTCTCATTTCTAAAATAAGGCTGTTGGAAAAATAACTTATTTTATCCCTTAAAATTTAGGAGCTTGAAATTTACTGTTAAGCACATCATTGATGGTGATGATGATGATGATGATGTTGATGATGGCAAAAGGCAAAGAAATTCAATTCAGAATTTTATCAGAAAGTATAGAAAGAAAGTAGAAAGTATAGGCTCTCTGCTCTTCCTGTCTGACAGAAAGCCACTTCTTCTTGTGCATCACTGGCTGAATCCCTGAGACACCACAGTGTATGAAGGCCAACGTCAACGGATTTGGTCGTATTGGGCGCCTGATCATCAGTGCTGCTTTTAACTCTGGTAAAGTGGATATTGTCACCATCAATGACCTCTTCATTGACCTCAACTATGTAGTCTACATTTTCTAGTATGCTTCTACCCATGGCAATTTCCACGGCACCATCAAGGCTGAGAATGGGAAGCTTATCATCAATGAAAATCCCATCACCGTCTTCTAGAAGTGACATCCCTCCAAAATCAAATAGGCAGATGCTGGGGCTGAGTACATGGTGGAGTCCACCAGTACCTTCACCATCATGGAGAAGGCTGGGTCTCACTTGCAGGGAGGAGCCAAAAGGATCATCATCTCTGCCCCCTCTCCCCATGTTCATGATGGGTGTGAACCATAAGTATGACAACAGCCTCAGGATCATTAGCAATGCTTCCTGATGACCTTGTCCAGAAGTGATAAGCACCACCAACTGCTTATCATCTCTAATCTACAGATGACAACTTTGGTATAGTGGAAAGACTCATGACCACAGTCCACACCATCACTGCCACCCAGAAGACTGTGGATAGCCCTTCTGGGAAAGTGTGATGTGATGGATACAGGGCTTTCCAGAACATCATCCCTGTCTCTACTGTGCTGCCAAGGCTATGACAAGGTCATCCCTGAGCTGAATGGGAAACTCACTGGCAAAGCCTTCCATATCCCCACCACCAATGTGTTGTCATGGATCTGACATCCTGTCTGGAAAAATCTGCCAAATATGATCTCAAGAAGGTGGTGAAGCAGGTATCAGAGGACCTCTTCAAGGGCATCCTGAGCTATGCTGAGCACCAGGTTGTCTCCTCCAACTTCAACAGTGACACCCACTCTTCAGCCTTCGATGCTGGGGCTGGCATTGCTCTCAATGACCACTTTGTCAAGCTCATTTCTCGGCATGACAATGAATTTGGCTACAGCAATAGGGTGGTGGACCTCATGGCCCACATGGCCTCCAAGGAGTAAGACCCCTGGACCACCAGCCCCAGTGAGAGCATGAGAGGAAGAGAGGCCTCACTGCTGGGGAGACCCTGCCGCACTCAGTTCCCAGCACACTGAGAATCTCCCCTCCTCACAGTTACCATGCAGACCCCCTGAAGTGGGAGGGGCCTAGGGAGCCCCACCTTGTCCTGTACCATCAATAAAGTCCCCAGTACTCAGCCAAAAAAAAAAAGGAAAAAGTATAAGAAGACCTTACGATCAACAGATGGCACACGTTTGCATTGACTTAAAGATGTGATTAGAAACCAGTACTGTTAGTCTGAGGTGAGAAAAGCTACCAATCTATAATGTAATTGTATTGTATTACAATAGGCTAGGTTGTGCTACATTTAAAACCAACTTCCAAATCTCAACATCACATCCAAAAAATAATTGATTTATTTCTCTTTTTCATTATAAATTTCAGGTCAGTGCAGCTCACACTAGCCAGGCACCCACACTGATAAGGGTTTAATCTTCAACAATTACTTTGGCAGAGAAAGAGATGGGGGCAAATTAAGCATAGTTCTTAAATTTTCTGCTCAGAAGCAGCTATATGCCACTTTTATTCAGATTTCATGAGGAAGAGTAAAGCATATAAGTATGCCTAACATCAAAGTGAGTGGGAATCCAATTTTTTTTGAGACAGTCTCCTTCTGTTGCCCAACTTGGAGGGCAGTGGCGCAATCTCTGCTCGCTGCAACCTCTGACTCCCTGGTTCAAGCGATTCTCCCACCTCATCCTCCCAAGTAGCTGGGATTACAGGCACATGCCACCACGCACAGCTAATTTTTTGTATATATTTTTTTTAATTTTAGCAGAGATGACATTTCACCATGTTGGCCAGACAGGGTTTCACCATGTTGACCAGCATGGTCTCGAGCTCCTGATCTCATTATCTGCCCAACTTCGCCTCCCAAAGTGCTGTGATTATAGGCGTGAGCCACTGTGCCTGGCCTGGAGTCCAATTTTTCTGTGTGATGGAAAGCACAGGAATGGAATATTTGTCAATAGGCTGGTGGTGATTAACAGCCATACTGAGGCCAGGCGCAGTGACTCACAACTGTAATCCCAGCACTTTGGGAGGCCACGGTGGGCGGATCACGCGGTCAGGAGTTCAAGGCCAGCCTGACCAACATGATGATACCCCATCTCTACTAAAAATACAAAAATTAGCAGGGCTTGGTGGCAGGCACCTGTAATTCCAGCTACTCAGGAGGCTGAAGCAGAAGAATCATTTGAACCCAGGAGGGGGAGGTTGCAGTGAGCCGAGATCACACCGCTGCACTTCAGCCTGGGCGACAAAGTGAGACTCTGTCTAAAAAAAGAAAACAAAAACAAAAACAGCCAAACTGATGAAGGATGCTCACAAAATTTGATTGTGTTTATGGGTGAACATAATTTAGAAATTCCTATGTATCAGACCTAGTAAACTCTGCTTGGAGCTTGAAAGAGTTAATTTTACCACAAACAAGAGGAGGCAGAGGAGGAGGAGATGTATCTCTTAAGTTAAGAAATAAACTTATAGAACTCTTTACCTCAAAAGTTGCTACAGACTCAAAAATGCTTCAGAAAAAAGTCTAAATTAGTATATGAAATTGATTCCATGTCAACTGAGAATTAAGAATTGTAAGAGAGCTCAACGTCCCCAGTTGCTAAATTACTCGGTGTTTTATTTGTTGTTTTGATTGGTTGGTTGGTTTTGTAAACAGGTAAGCTTGGTATTAATACAGTGTGCTAATTTAGTAGTGACAACATTACTGGGTATCCATAAAAACAAATATAATGTGTCTTGAAATTTGAATTTTCTGTCAGCCCATGTTTTACCTATTCAATCTGTGAAAGAAGGCAGTCCCACTTTGTAGCCTAAAATATATTGGGGCTAAAAAATCCAGGGAAGCCACCTTCAAAATTGTTTAGCATACAAATTGCTCTGAATGCCTATTAGGTGCAGTCTCTCTGCTAGGCACTTTTCATGCACTATCAAGTGTATGAACCTAGAGATGTAGAGTGCAGTGATCCTGAACTGTTCTGAGACTTGTAGGGTCATTACTGGTGCACGTGTGACATGAAACTATCCTCTCTCTCCTGGAAAAAATAAAGTCTGATCAAGTCACTTGTGGCTCTAATCTCAAATACAGTATCGAACAGCCTTCCCCAATGATTACTTAGATAACAAGGGAAGATTATAAAAGCATAAGGAGATGCCCTTTTGATTACTGATCAAATCATATCCATGAATTATGAACTTGGGGAGATTTCTTTTAGTTTCCAGTCCTCATCCTTAGAGAGGGAAGTAATCCTTTTAATAAGCCTTTGAAAAAAATTTAAAATCTCAAGCAGGAGAAGGCCCAAAAAACATAAATAGGAGATATGTGTGTCTATATATATATAGACACACACATATATATATATAGACACACATATATATATGTGTGTAGACACACACACATAGACACGAATACACACAAACACACACACACATTTATCTTGAAATCCCAAACTTAAACCATTTGTCTTACTAAAAAGAAAAAAGTAATTAGTTTGTGTGGCAAAAGAAAGAGAGTCTCTTCTGATCATTGTTAAAGAATTCTGGAACAAGGGTTATTGGTTCAATTTTACAGATGAAGAAACTGAGGTCAAGTCATCAACACAAAATCCAAAACTGATCTCTATTCACTTTCACTTTCTGAAGCCTCGTCTCCCTTTTTACTTGTCTATGCAGCTCAGATCCCTGCCTTTTCCTGCTTGCTGCCAGAATTTCTGAATCCAGGATCAGGGAAGTCCCCAGTGAGCTGCATTCTCAAGAAATGCTGATACACACCTCCCCACCCAAAGGCTTTCCCCAGACCCTTCATTTGTTTCCTAAGAAGTTCTGGGAGACATTTACTTATTAATCTTTGTATCAGGGTTTATATTTTAAAACAAAATTTAAGATGGTGATTGCCTTTGATGAAACAAGGTATTCTTTGTGTTGGGAACAAGGAACTTTAATAGGAAAGAAATCTAAGTGAAGGCTTTTCTGGTGTCCTTGAAATCATACCTCCGCACTATCAGCTTTCATTGAGGGATGGCTTTACTCTGATTCTTCTGATTCAGATATCAGAAATCTACTATTCAAAGATGATTACCCTTGAGAAAGACCCATAAATTATGAAATTTAAACCAGAAGAAAAGGTTTCAGTAATATAGGTCATGCAGGGAATGATTTCAGACACTTAATCCGACCACAGTGTTTAAAAGCAGAGAAAATCCATGAATACTCCTATTGTCTTTGGCTCAGAGATGAGTCATCTACTTTCTTTGTTTTTTTTCTGTCAGTCACTTACCCTGTGGCTCTCTTCTCATTAAAACTCCCACAGATGTTTCCAGATTGGGTATTGCACTCTTGTGTCACAGCTCACTGAATCTCCACATTTTATAGCGTATGATCTCTTTTAGTTGGTGCTCAGAAGCGTTTGAACACAAGACTGGCATAAGGATAATCAGAACTGATCAGAGGCAAATCTGTAGCTAAATACATGGTATCCAAAGGAAATAGATGTCTACCAAAATTTGCCCTATACTTCAGGTAAAGAAAGACAGGAAAACAAAGAGAAGCTACTTTCCAACAAGTTTTGATCCTGGCCCCATTTTCCCATGGCTATGTGGCACACCAGCAAACACTTCAGTTGAATTTCCTTGCTGGTACTTGTCTCTCTCTGTTTTTTTTCCTTGGTGTTGCAACTTGATTACCTAAGGCTCATCAACTCACTTAAATAAGCATAAATGGGAATTTTTACTAAACACATTTCCAAAAAATATTCAATATTGTTCATTGAAGTGAATTATCTAATGGATGAAAAGTGAAGCAGCCATGAATTAACTAATGTATGAAAAAACACTAATTAACCCCTTTCACTATCATCACCCTTCGATTCTAGCCTTTTTATGTGTAGAGAGACATTTAGAATCTCTCTTTTCTGAGAGCTCTACATACATGTAGAAAGCTAAATCTAATAGATGGGTCTAGAACAAAACGTGACCTGGCAATGGGACTTTTTCTGCAGCTTTTCGTTAATGTCTGGGCTCTAGACACTAAAAGTTGACCCGCAGCTCAACAGATTTCTATAAATATTTATTATGAGCCATTGCATGTATCATAGTTACATGGATACAAAGGAGAAAAAAATCTCAGTTCCTGCCATTATGCTTTTCACAGTCTCTCTTCACAGGAAGAGAGAAGAAGTAAAATAATCTGTAACTGTACTGGTGACTCTAGAAGGCAGACTCTTTGCCAAGAGGTATTAAAAAATAACCCTTAGAGTGGAGCATGAAATGGACTGGTGCTTCCATGATGTTGATAATGTTGTGATTTTTTTTCTTAAATGTAGGCATGTTCAGTTTGTGCCTTTATGTGCTCTTTTCTGCATGCATTTCTATATGGACTTTGCATGTATTCCATATTTCTATATTCTTCATACATTATTTTAATTTTAAAAATGTTTGAAAATCCCTTACATGAATTACATATTTTTAGTTCTAAATCCAGCACTATTTCCCAATACCATGCTAGTGATATATTTACTACTTACCTAACCATGTTTTTAGACAAGGGATGATAAAAACAAATGAACAGCAACAAAAACAATGTTTCCTTACTGAAGTGCTACAGTGTGCCATGCACTGATCAGGCATTAGGCGTCGAAAGCCACAGTGTAGGAAAGAAGTATCTTGGCTATCAGCTCTCAAACTGAGACTCACAGCTAGCTGTGCTATGCTTTTAGGCACAGCGTTCAGGGCGGGAAGGGAGTGAGGAAAGAAAAAAGAATTTAAAAATATTCAGGTGAAATATGCTCTTTCCATTTAATTACTAGCCCACACCATTTACTATTATTTTCTGCTCATCTGTTTCACATATTCTGCCCACCTGGACGGCCCGAGAGAGCATTCAAATTTCCCAAGAAGTTCTAGGCTCTTCTATTCTCGCTGCTACTCTGTGCATTTCAAACTTTCAGGTCAGCATCAAGTTGTATGAGGAATCACCAAGCAGCCTCCCAGATCGCCAAGCAGCTGTCACGTGGTAAACACAAATTTATAGTCCAGGCTAGGTAGTGCCCACATCAATAAAACTAAGAGTCCACTATCTTCTATTATGGAAACTGTGGAAAGCTAGTGGATTCCTCATTAACCTTTTCAATAATCCCAGTCAGCACTGCCATTCTTAGTGCTGCAAGTTGACCGACATCTCAACTCATGTATAACCAAAGGAGGAAAAACAAAAATCATAACCAGTTTTTACTAAGATAAAATGGCAGCTTTAATTGTATTTTAGGAGATGATAAACTATTTTCTTTTGGTCTTACCTTTTCCATTCCATCTCCACGCTTACCTCCTTACCTCCTTGTCCCAGCCATCTCCTCTGCTCCTAATTGCTATGTCACTGTTAATAACACTGTGGTCCCCCCATCTATGAGGCATTAGATGACAGTGCTTTTATCTTACTCATCTTGCCTGCACACTGCCTAACACAGTACTCAAGCCTCAGTCACTCAATAAATATGGGTTAAGTAATGAAGAAAAACACATAAAGACCAAGCTACATGAGATTAAGTCTATTCCCTAAAACAAAAGAATTAATTTAATCTCCTGGAAACTTAGAGCTTGCTATAAAATGTTAGAAATGGAAAAAATCTTATATCTCCTTTAACATAATCCCCTGATTTAACAAGTGAGAATGTAGATACCCAGAAAAGTCAGAGAGACAGCTGGGAAAAAACCTCCCTCCAGGAGACACGCTAGGTTCATTCACCACGCTAGGAGCAGTCTTTTCTGATTAACTTCCCATTCTCGTCACTTGAAGTTTCGATATTGCCTCAGCCAGCCACCCAAAATGTTCCCATGATTGTTTTTTTCTGATTTGCTTTTTGTCAGTTAAGTGATGTGTTTTTTTGTTTGTCTGTTTCATAAGTCAGACTCTTCCCAATTACTGTAGTGCCCTCTTCTCAACCTTCCAGCTACTTCTTATTTGTTTTAAACATTCTCTAAATAGCCTATATTTCAACCATTTGTTCCTGTTTAAGAAAGAACACTGTTAAAAACTGTGTATATTGAAAGAGGGATTGGAAGCCCTATCTCCAAATGTGATGTGAGTTAATGGGGGAGAAGGAAGAAGGAGGGAAGTGTCCCAGGCTGGTGAGGAAACTCACCAAAGCCTGGAGAGCTCCAAGTCAGACAGGGCACACATAGGAAATCTTGATAAGCAGCCCCCAAAGACACTTTCTGCAAAAGAATAAAAATAATGAATGAGAGGGGTCATCTGGAACATCTTTCCAAAATGTAAGCAGTGTAAAAGTGAAACAAGGTCTAAAGCTGGTAAATTCATTCAAATATTTATTTATTCAACTAATATTTTAAGAGCCTGTTTATTTTTACCAAATCTCTTACCAGATAACTGGATTATAGTAGAAAGAAATCAACCCCCTCATCAAGGAGTTTAGGTTAAAGGGAAAAAAAGGAATGTCAGATAAAATTTCTCAGATGTACTGATGTTGAGCAAGGGTCTAGGTTTATTTCAAACTTGCAATAAGAGTACTAGCTTCAGAGAAAGCCAGTTCAAATCTTGCTTCTGCAAGCAGTCTCTTTATAGTAAAAAACAAAATGAACAAAAATGACAAAACAACTCTATTTTGATAAGAGTGTTAGTCTAGGTACTAGAAAGGAATGTCTGTTAAAGTTTTTTTTTAATCTAGTTATAAGATTTTAAGTTAGTAATATTATCATACATGTATCAGTTTTGTAGGCTAAACTCTAACTTTACTAATTGGGATGTTAATCAGATATATTACTAATTGGTAAAGAACGATTCTTAAAGTCTCAAAAAGTATTAATATTTTGCTCAGGTTTGAGACGTGTCTTTTTCTCAATACCTAAAACTTCTCCCATTAAATGGTGAGACATGTATACTGAAATTAAGACATACATGGTCTATCATGAATACAGATAGTGACCGAAGCTTTTCGTGACTGATAAGGATTATGAGCAAAGGTGAAAAATGACAGTATAAAATGTTAATGTTTGTTTCATCAAGTTATGAAGATACATGATCAGTGTCCTCCTGGGAGAATGTCAGTGGTTTTCTGTTCTTTCTCACAACCTAGATGGAATAGTCTCTCAATTAACATACTCTCTTCGCTCTGACTCTCATACTCAGGTATTCTTTTCATCAGGTTTTCTTTTACTCTGCTAGTGGTGAAAAGTTCTGTGTGGTCAGAGAGACATGGTTTTAACATCTGCCCCACCACTTAACCAGGTTTGGATATTGGAAAGCTATTTAAAGTTTCTGAACATCACTTTCCCCATTTCTAAAATGGAAATAATTTTCCAACTAATAGAATTCTTTGATGGTTACAAAAGATAAGGTATGTAATGTGTCACTCGAACCAAGTAGGTATTCAATAAATTATAATTTCTTTAATTAAGTCATCATTATCACCACCATCATCATCATCATCATTTTTTCCAGCCACTGTGAGTGTTCTTTGCCCATTGCATGAAGTAGACATTAAAGAATCTTAGGTTTGATTCCTAAGTTCAAAACTTAGTAGCTTTGAGATGAGGGAAGATTAATGTTCTCATTTGATTTTCTCATCTATAAAATGAAAGTATTATTAAAGACAAAGTGAGAACTACATCACTGTGTTGTGGTGACAACTAATTTAAATAATATGAGTAAAGTGTCCACTACTGTATGGAGTAGGTTCTCACTAAATGACATTTCCTTTGCTCAATAACAGATTCTAGCCAATGGAGAGACATTCCTGTGCTGTAAAAAAAAAATGAAATAAAACTGGCATCAAATCTGTTGATTTGTAAGTTTCATTAGTGTGAGGCAGTCCCCTAGGGCCTGCTCATCCCTGGAGAAGGTGATCAAATCACATTATAGATCCTACAAAACTGGAGACAGGATCAGGGTCTCTCATTAAGATTCATTCATCTAAGAAGCTCCAACCCATGAAATAATGTTTCCGGTTTAAATCAAGTATAAATATATTAAAAATAAATGAAAATGACAGTATGTATATGTAGTAACTGAATTCCATGTGTATGCCTAAAGGGGAAAAAGACAAAGGTTAGAAAATTCCTGTGAATAGAGTAAAGGAGAGAGTTTCATTTGAGGTCCAGTTGGCTGCTAAGCACAAGACTCATTTCCCACGGACACGCATCCTCCTTCGCCCTTTCCCTGGCTCACCCCCACACCCTGTGCATTGAAATCTCTGTTCCACCCTCCAACCATTATGAACTACACTCTATTTTTTGACAATTATGTGATCCTGAATTTCAATGCCTCTGTACCTTCTAATTCCTCTGTCAGAAGTGGCTCTATACCCCTTTCACCTACCTTTCTTCTCTACCTACATACCTTCTACAACTCAGATGAAACGTCAGCTTCCTCTAAAAGCACTTCCTTCTCACATTCCATCAATCCCCTTGCTCTGTGTTTCTTTGGCTTCTATCTTGACCTTTACTATTGATAACCCGTGCAACATATTTTCTTCTGTAACTCTTCTAAGTGTTAGAACTCTTTGAGTGTAGGCACTTTGTCTTATTTGCCCATTTATAATTTTGTTTGCTCTTCAAGGTGCAGCTCAGCTCAAATAACACAGCTCCACTGACACCTGTGAAGCTTTTCTAAAATAACCAAATAGCTAGGCTTTACACTTGATTTTATATCCCATGTCTTCCATTTATTAGTTTTCGTCTTGGATTGGTCAGTCACAAACTTCAGTTCTTTTTTAAAAAAATATCATCTGTAAAATCAAGATATGGCATTTATCTTAATGAATAATTGTAAATGGCCAACAAAACATATAGTACAAAGTATCTAGTGCCTAATAGATGCTCAAGAATCCTAATAATTATTTCTATTCTTCTCAGAATGTTTTTGGCATTTTTATTGTATTTTTATTATTTCACACATTATGCCACATTTTACCTTGTGTTATTAGTGTCTATGCATTTGCCCTCTCCTTGTCATTGGATTTTTAGATTATGTTCAGATGTTCTTTCTTAACCCTTTGTGTCTGTGTGTGTGTATGTGTATATGTTAGCAGAATTTATTTATGGCATAAACCCAATAAATGTGCACTGAGGTTCTCATCAGAAAAGAGGGCCATGTCAAGATTTAAACTAATGTAGGTAAACACGAGAAACACATGAACATTCTAAGAATCCTATATAAACAAGCACAAAATATATCTCAGTAAACATTAAGGTACCATATGAACTACAGAATGTTAGAAAAACACTAAGAATTATTATTAGGAGTAGGATAAAATTTGAGTTAAAATCATGCCTGTTCTACAGTTACCATCAAGAGTTCATTTCATAACTTCCTCCATTGCTTTCTTTCTGTAAGAAGTGAGAAATGATGACTTCCTGATGAGAGAAATTAAGCTCATGGGTCAATTTTCACCAAGAAATAACGTGATAGAACCACACACAATTCTGTAATTATTCTTTCCTAAGCACTGCAAGGAAACTCTAGGCATAGCTAATGTAAGCAAACAGAGAGAGACTGCAACATGTGACCAATTATTCATGTATACTAGAGAGAAACTTGACTTTTGTCAAGTTCTAAATTTGAAGGTACACAGCAAAAAAAAACAGTAGTCTTAACATATTTTGTGTATTTCAGATACACAGATTTTTTTTCCATCCCACAGGAAATTGACAAAAATAAATGCACCGAACTGTTGCCCTGTACAATGGTTCCCTCTTATCTATGGTTTCTCTTTGTGTAGTCTTAGTTACCTATAGCCAACTGCTATCCAAAAATATTAAATAAAAATTCCAGAAATAACCAATTCATAAGTTTAAATTGTGCACTGTTCTGCGTGGTGTGATACATCAGGGGCTATTCCACTCTGCCCTATCCAGGGCATGAATCATCCCTTTGTCCAGTGTTATCCATCCTGCATGTGCTTCCTACCCATTACTCACTTAGGTTATCAGATCCACTGTCACATTATCACAGGTTTGTGTTCAAATAGCCTTTATTTTACTTAATGATAACTTAATTGTTAGTTATGTTGTCAACCCCTTATGCCATCTAATTTCTAAATTAAACTTTACCATAAGTATGTATGTACAGGAAAAACATATAGCATATGTAGGGTTCGGTAACATCTACGGCTTTAGGCATTTAATAAGGATCTTAGAATATATCCACCAGGGATGAAAGGAAACTATTTTATGTAATGTTTACCTTTGTATTAGTATTAAGATCTTGTTCCAAAATTCATTTCTCAGGAAGTTGAATTTTAGCTTTGAAGTCGTTGACTCTTGTGTATTTCTAAGAAACTGAAAGTTACCAAGTGGTTACTAAGTAGAATTAAGAATCAGGACTAAAATAACGAATAAAGACAACTAAATATATTTCATGCCCTCATTTTTCTTTGAAGGCTTGAAGCTAAAAGTTGCTTTTTTAAATAAAAGAGTTCGTGTTATGACCCTAGTTGAAAATACTTCCATCATTGCCATTTTACTCTGCAGAGCATTAAACTAACATGGAATCTAGGTTGCTTCTAATTATATAAAGATGGGAATAGACAGAGCCTTTTCACATTTAGATCTCTCCTGCCTGCTCTAGGGACTTCTATTTAGACAAAATGCAAGAGTATTTGTGTTAGTCCATTTGTGTTGCTTTAAAGGAATACCTGAGGCTGAATAATATATAAAGAAAAGAGATTAAATTGGCTCAAGGTTTTGCGGGCTCTACAAACATGGCTTTAGCATTTGCTTCTGTTAACAGTCTCAGGAAGCTTACAATTATGGCAGAAGACAAAGGGGGAGCAGGCATGTCCTCATGGTGGGAGAGGGAACAAAAGAGAGGGAAAGGGGGAGGGCCAAATGCTCATAAGTAACCAGTTCTCCTGTGAACGCACAGTGAGAAGTCACTCATTACTGCAAAAAGGGCACCAACCCATTCAAGAGGGATCTGCCCCATGACTCAAACACTTCCCACCAGGCCCCACCTCTGACACTGGGAATTACATTTCAACATGAGAGTTGGAGGGAGTGCACATTCAAACAATATCAGTATTCAAAAATGTTTACTTCTTAAATTAAATTTTTAAAGATTCTAATAATCAACCCTAACACATCTAGGGCAAAATGAGTCTGCAGAGTGCTCACTTTTTATATATACAAACTCATTTCTTCAATTACAATGACATATGAAACACCTACTATATGTGAGATACAGTACTAGTTGCTTTAAAGATTATGCCTGTGGGTCTGAGTGCAATTCCCCATTCCCCTCTCTCACCAGACACACACACACACACACACACACACACACACACACACATACATATTCTGGAACCAATAATCTTAGAAAAGATGTGGCCAGCTAAATCTACCACCCTATTTTTCTTAATAATATCCTGATATGGTTTGGCTGTGTTCCCACCCTAATCTCATCCTGAGTTGTAGCTCCCACAATTCTCATGTGTCATGGAAGGGACCCAGTAGGAGGTTATTGAATCATGGGGCAGGGTCTTTCTCATGCTGTTCTTTTGATAGTGAATAAGTCTCACAATGTCTGATGGTTTTACAAAGAGGAGTTCCCCTACACAAGTTCTCTCTCTTTGCCTGTCGGCATCCCTGTAAGACGTGATTTGCTCTTCCTTGCCTTCCACTATGATTGTGAGGCCTCCCCAGCCAGGTGGAACTCAAAATTTATTAAACTGTTTTTTCTTACTGGTCTCGGGTATATGTTTATGAAAATGGACTAATACAGCAAATTGGTAACAGTAGAGTGGGACATTACTGAAAAGATACCAAAATATGTGGAAGCAACTTCTGGGTAACAGGCAGAGGTTGGAAGAGTTTGGAGAGCTCAGAATAAAACAGGGAAATGTGGGAAAATTTGCAACTTTCTAAAGACCTGTTGAATGGCTTTGACAAAAATGCTGATGGTGAAATGAACAATAATGTTCAGGCTGAAGTGGTCTCAGATGGAGACAAGGAACTTGTTGAGAACTGGAGCAAAGGTGACTCTTGTTATATTCTAGCAAAGAGACTGGCAGCATTTTTCTCCGCCCTAGAGATTTGTGGAACTTTGAACTTCAGAAAGATTATTGAGGGTATCTGGCAGAAGAAATTTCTAAGCGGCAAAGCATTCAAGATGTGATTTGGGTGCCATTAAAGGCATTCCATTTTATAAGGGAAGAAGAGCATAAAAGTTTGAAAAATGTACAGCATGACAATGCAATAGAAAAGAGTATCTTTTTTTCTGAGGAGAAATTCAAGCTTGCTCCCGAAATTTGTGTAAGTAATGGGGAGCGAACGTTAATCTTCAAGACAATGGGGAAAATGTCTCGAGGACATGTCAGATGTCTTCACAGCAGTCCCTCCCATCACAGGCTGGAGGCTTAGGAGGCAAAAGTGGTTTCCTGGGCCAGGCCTAGGATCCTCATGCTGTTTGCAGTCTAGGGACTTCAGCTGCTCCAGCCACGGCTAAAAGAGGCCAATGTAGATCTCAGGCCATGGCTTCAGAGGGTGCTAGCCCCAGCCTTGGCAGCTTCCACATACTGTTGAGCCTGTGAGTACACAGAGGTCAAGAATTGAGGTTTGAAAACCTCTGTCTAGATTTCAGAGGATGTATGGAAATGCCTGGCTCTCCAGGCAGAAGTTTGCTGCAGGGATGGGGCCCTCATGGAGAACCTCTGCTAGGGTACTGTAGACGGGAAATGTGGGGTTGAAGCCCCCACACAGAGTCCCTACTGGGTCACCACTTAGTGGAGCTATGAGAAGAAGGCCACTGCCCTCCAGACCCAAGAATGATAGGTCCATCTACAGCTTGCATTATGTGCCTGGAAAAGCTTAAGACACTCAATGCCAGCCTGTGAAAGCAGCCAGGAGGGAGGCTGTTCCCTGCAAAGCCACAGGACTAGAGCTGCCCAAGACCATGGGAACTCACCTCTTGCATCAGTGTGACAAGGAGGTGAAACATGGAGTCAAAGGAGATCATTTTAGAGCTTTAAGATTTGTCTGCCCCACTGGATTTTGGAATTGCATGGGTCCTATAGCCCCTTTCTTTTGGCCAATTACTCCCATTTGGAATGGCTGTATTTACCCAATACCTGTACTCCTATTGTATCTAGGAAGTAACTAACTTGCTTTTGATTTTACAGGCTCATAGATGGAAAGGACTTGCCTTGCTTCAAATGAGACTTTGGACTGTGGACTTTTGAGTTAATGCAGAAATGAATTAAGACTTTAGGGAACTGTTGGGAAGGCATGATTAATTTTAAAATATAAGGATATGAGATTTTGGAGGGGCTGGGGTGGAAGATATGGTTTGGCTGCATCCCCACACAAATCCCATGTTGAACTGTAAGTCCTACACTTTGCACATGTAGCGGAAGGGACACAGTGGGAGGTAACTGAAGCACGGGGGTGGTCTTTCTTGTGCTGTTCTCATGACAATGAATAAGCGTCACAATATCTGATGAGTGTATAAAGAGGAGTTTCCCTGCATAAGCTCTCTCTCTTTGCCATCATCCATGTAAGATGGGACTTGCTTCTCCTTGCCTTCCACCATGATTGTGAGGCCTCCCCAACCATGTGGAACTGTAAGTTCATTAAACCTCTTTTTCTTCCCATTCTTGGCTATGTCTTTATCAACAGTGTGAAAACAGACTAATACATGTCCCAAGATGTAAAATTATTTGTTCAAATGTGCTTTTAGGTACTCATTCACTCTCATCCATCTCCTCATCCACCTTTCCAACAAACATTCATCTAATAATTGAAGTTTTTTAAAAGTATGCACAGAGTACCTGCTGTGAGTTAGGCACTTCCCTGTGGGTTGCAAAACATATATTGCACCTTTTCTCAGAGATCTTGTAGTTGGATAGAGGATATAGACATAAATCAGTTAGTTACCTAAATACTTATATAATTATATATTTAAACATGAGCTATTATAGAAAGGAACCCTGTGCTATGAGAAAGAACAATAAAGTCTAATTTAATTTGGCAACTTGGTAAACCTTTTTAAGGAAATGGCATTTAAGTGTTTCTCTAAGAATAGTTAGCAGTTTGTTAAATGAGAAATGGCAGGAAGAGAATTCCAGGAAGGAGTTCTTGAATTGCATAAAGGTGAGCAACATTGAACAAGGTATGACCCTTCGAGAAACTGAAGGAGAGTTAGTGAGGTAGAAATACAGTAAGTAGAGGGACAGGTAGAAGGAAGCAGTAGCCAGGTCATGGAGAGACCACAAGGTCTTTAAGAAGTTTTAGGCCTTTTGAGGGAACCAAAATATCCTTTGGTAGTTTTAGACTTACTTCATTGAGCTGCTCTCTGTCTGCAGTGTGGATACACTTCTCACTCCCCTCAGGCTACAGTACCTTCTGCTGCTCTGACTCTACCATAAGGATGTTCTCTTCATCAAATTCCTACTCCAGCACCTGTGCTGGGCCACCTCCCTCCCTCTTGGGTTCTGAGGCCATCATCCTATAAAGATGCTTTCCCATCCCCCTTGGTCTTTGCCTCCCACTCTGTGCCACAATTGGCCCCCTCCCAGGACAGACACCTACAATGTGCTCCACGTAATATTTTTGGACTCAATTATTTAGAAAGGAAAAGAAAGAAAAAGAAATAAAATGAAGAGAAAAGAAACAAAGGAAAGTATGGAGGAAAAGAGGAAAAATAAGAACATCTAAAAGATGTGAGAAAAACGTAGGCTTTGGGAAACAATACTAAAGTCATGGTTTAAAGACACCCTAAAGAGTACCCAGTTTAGTCAACACTAAATCTGGCAAAATCTTGGGATTTACCTGGAGGACTTTTAAAAACTAAGAATCATGCATAACCTGATGGAGTGGGCGTTATTCAACCTCTAATAACCTGTTAATGATGCATTCTAGTGCAAATGTTTTCAGTCTCCTCTATGCGGGACGCTGCAGTTGCCTTAAACGTTAAGAGACGTGTGTGTGTGTGTGTGTGTGTGTGTGTGTGTGTGTGAAATGGGAAGAGTGTGGGAAGGAATACATCTAGTAAAATCTCTTCACTTCCACTGCAATCAGGGCAAAATAGAACTCCAAATATATTTTCTGTATTTATCTTTCATGCAGTATTTTATTAGAAGCCTTTTCTGTTTTAAAACAGTGTGAAAGCATTGCACTACAGTATTTTGCTTCCCTTAATCACACATAGAAGATAAAAAGGAAACTAGAGAGTCTCACTGCATTTGGTCTTCACTATAATGAAGGCAAATACTGAAAATACTCAAGGACCTTTTTTGAAATACAAGTATTCTTCAGTGCAACAGAAATTGCTCCAATCTGCCAATCTCCCTTAATGTTGTATCTAATAATACATATCATTTAATAATAGTTTAAATATACCTAGTAGTAGCTTTAATTCTTTTATAGAAAGGGACAATTCAAAAAACTCATTTATGCTTTCTGAAAAAAAAAATACTTGACATTTTGGAAACACAAATGTTTACAGAAGATTTGTGGATATATTATGACAAATATTGCAACTATTGTTACTTTTCGATCACCGGACAGATTAAATACAAATACATATGAAGATTTTCAGGTCACAGGAACATTCGTTACATATTTATCATGAGCTCTCAGTGGTTTCAGTACCATGCAAAATAATCCAAAAATGGTCAACTCTCTAAAGAAGGAGTTCATATTCTACCTGGAAAGACACACACACAAAAAAAAAAAAACAGAAAAAAATAATGCAATGATATCTGTACAAGTATAAAGATAACGAGGGAGGGTTCTATGGAGCCCATAAAAGGGCATATAAGCCAGTATGGGAGTTTTAGATAAGGCATTGTATAGGAGGGGAGGTTTGAGCTACAAAGCTCATTCCTACTGATGGTTTTAAAGTTGCCTTTTCATGTGGCCTGGATGAACTTCAGCATATAAAGTTACATTTGTTGCATTAACTTAATACAAGATCATCTAACAAGCCTATGCCTTCTTTAGATAAGCATTAGTGGTCAGATTTTGAATCGTGTCATCATTTACTCCTTCCATACCCCATTTAATAAGCATTAATAGTTTTGTTTTTGTTATTTGTATTTTTTCATGTCTGTTTGACATGAAAAATATTTGGGAGATTTTCTGGTGTGGAAGAAGGTAGAAAAGATTTGGAGTTAGTCTAGATTTTAGAACTGGATCCTCCACTTGTTAGTAACTTGACCTTTGCAATCCATGTAAATATGTAGTTGCTTCATTTGTAAAACTGACATAAATATATCTTTCTAGCTAGTTGTGTATCACAGAATTAAGCAATATATGATCATGTTTTTGTTATGTTTAATATGTTTTATAGATGTTAAAACTCTTTGATAATAAAGTGCATACTTTCATCATTTTAAAATAATGAACTTTTTTCTCAAAATGATGACAAGCTGGTTCTAAGTAGTAGTTAATGCATCTGTCCTAGCAAAGTGGTAAGTGGTCAATCTATGCAAATGTTTTTTACAAAGGTAATACAAATCTAGTATGCTTCTTAGAGGAGATGAGTGTGAGATATTAGCCAATATCGATAAACTAACAAATCATCATTTTATAAGTTTGAAAATGTATAAATCATTCCAAGCTAGAAGAAATCAGAGAAAGCTTCATAGATGAGTAACATTTGTTCTGTAAGGTAGATACATTTTGCATCAATGGAACAGTATAAGAAAGAAACAGGGATAGAGAAAGATGTCTTTGGTTGTTAGCAAAGTCTCATTGGAACATAGTTAATAAAAGCATAGATATTTACATATGAACTAGGATCCCAGCCTTAATGTTAGGCCAAGAAGTTTAGATGTTGTGCAGATGACAATATAATAGCATATTTGAATAACTGAGTAACAGATTTAAATCTGAAACTTGGGGGAATTAAAATTATTCTTGCAAGAGGTTTGGTGAGAAGAGAGAAACTGTGGGATTGCATAAAATTGTCAAATGCAGACTACCTATTAAAATCTACTTTAAAAATACTGTACACTCATTCAACACACTTTTATTGAGGATCTCTTCTGTTCCAGGCAAGATGTAAGTTAATTCCTTATTATCAATTTGTTTTCATGTCATTTTCTATTTTATGGGTATTATCTTAAAAATAAAAATGACTGCCCATAATCTTGATTTCTAACTACCATTCTCCACAAATTGAAATGAGCATTCATTGGAGAAATGGCTTGCTCTAGGGCTGGAGCAGGGAAACGACAAGATGAGTCTAGAACATGTTTTAGCAGCAGAAAGTATGAAGAGTGTGAGGAATGACAGGGCTTGTCAAAGGACACAGGGGCCAGCTCTAAGTGGTACCCTTGGGCAAACCTAGAAAAATTAGAACATTTCTGGGTGCAATGGCTCACGTCTGTAATTCAAGCACTTTGAGAGGCTGAGGTGGGTGGATCACCTGAGATCGAGTTCGAGACCAGCCTGGTCAACATGGTGAAACTCCGTCTCAACTAAAAATACAAAATTAACCAGGCATGATGGTGAGTGCCTGTAAACCTAGCTACTTGGGAAGTTGAGGCAAAAGAATCACTTGAACCCAGGAGACAAAGGTTGGAGTGAGCAGAGATCGTGGCATTGCACTCCAGCCTGGGCAACAAGAGTGAAACTCCATCTCATTTTTTTAAAAAATTAGAATATTAAAATAATGATAGCAAAGGATTATAGCCCTCGAGTAAATAGTTCTTAAGCTCATACTGTTTTAAACTAACTAACTAAATAAATAAATAAATAAATGAAAAGATTTTCCTTCCAGTGGATAAGGAAATATGAAATTAGCAAATTACAAGTTGTCAACCATCGTAATAATTGATTCAGGCAAAATGTGTAAATTCATGCTAAAGCTAGTAGGTAAAAGTTTGAGGAAATATAGGATATTTACAAATATACAAGGTATGTCCCATAGCAACATTATGTAAAAAGTGGAAAAAATGAAATTTTCAGTAGAAAAATGTAGCAATCAAGGAATCAAAGTTAACATCACAAGTAATGTGATAAATAGATACCATATGCCATGCTGATACACAGAAACATACGAAAAACTCAAATTAAGAGATATCTACAGTTAAATGACCTGTATTCTTCAAGAAAATTTTAAGATAATCCAATTAGGATATAGAAAGCTGAAAAATCACATCCCTTTCACTGAAGCAATGAGAAAAAAGTAGAAAAAAAATCTACAAAGTGTAATTTTATTTGAGCCAATCAGAGAACTGAGATCACAAAGCAATCAAAGAAATTGAATCCTAAGGAGTGATGGGTTCCTGATGAGAGATGGGACACATGAAATATATTACATTTGGCAGCACACAGAAGGATGAGATGATCACCATAAAAGCAAATAGAAGAATACAACTGATATTTTAATAAATTTCTAAAACCTAGATGTAGGTAAGTGTGAGTTTAACAGCCTGGGAGTCCCAGATACATGGGAAGTCCATTCTTTCTGTTTGTTTGATTTACTGCTCCTTGCAGAGCAGGGGTATCCTACAGGCAGTGTGCCCAGAGGAGCCCTCACTAGTTCCTTTCCATGTGCATCCATCACATGTTCGTGAGAAAGACTGGGGACGGGGACAGAGACCTGAAAGAGCTCTATTACTGACATGGGCTGCTGGGCCTGCCGAGATGTGTGGGTGGATGAGGAGTACTTGGAGAAGCTCATTTGTACTCCAGGCTCTGCATGAGTATAAGGTGGGGACTGGCTGCCTGCCACTTGGGAATAGAAAGGAATACTACTGAGGCTTCTGTGGACAGGAACTATGTAAGTTTGAGGCTGCAGCAGGAGAGCCAAGAAAATTCTGCTCCCACCACAAACCTTACTCTCAGTAACAAACATCACCAGCCTATCACAAAGGGAAAGGAAAGGGGGCAGAGAGAAACCACCGATGTGGTATAGGAGTGGAGGCTTACAGAAAGCCAACGGTGAAACAGGAATTCTAAGAGAGAGGCTCTAGTGCTCTGGGCCATGCATTAAGCACAAGATAGAAGTGGTTTGCAGTGAAGAAATTTGAAGTCTGTGGTACACAGAAGGAACCTAGCCACCAAAAAGCCCAAAACCGGCTCAGCTACAGACTAGATTTACTCAACCCTGCCCTTCAAATTGCCTGACAGAAGAAAAAACAGAAAACTTCCAGGCATAAATTTTAGTCACCTAGTCTCAGTTTTATTCATCTGTTTTCAATTTCTTCCTTTTACTAAAATGTCTCACATTTATCTAAACATTTTGGAACACATAAAGCAAGTAAAAGGACATATATTCAAGAAAGAAAAGAATGAAGAGAAGCAGACGTGGAGACAGCCCAGAGACTGTCAGACAGGATAACAATGACCAACATGCTGAAGGAATCGGGTAGTGGAAAAGGTGAACGCATGTGTGAAAAGATGGGAGAGATTCAGAATGAAGGATGCAAGTCTAAAAAGAGTGAAATAGAAATGCTGAAAATAAAAACACAATATCAGAAATGAAGAATTACTTCAACAGGCTTTTCAGCGGAATAATCAGAGAAAAGGAAAGCAGCAATAGCCTTGAAAATAATTAAAACACAAAGAGGAAAAAAGAGCTAAAAGGCAAACAGAGGCATGGAAGAGTTGTGAAACAGATCCAAATCATTGAATATACACGTACTTGGAATCTCAGGAGGAGAAGAAAGAATGAAGCAGAAGAAATATTTGAAGACATAAGGACCAAGACTTTTTCAAATATAATGAAAGATAATAAACCAGAGTTCCTGAAGCTTTAGAGAAACCTAAGCAGCAGGAAAAAATTTATTTTAAAGAGATTTCAACTATGTATTAAAGAGATTTTAAAAAAATTAAATCCGTTCTGTATACCCACGTTGTAAATTATATTTCAATGGCAATTATATTTTAAAGATATTTTTAAAAATAAAGTCTGTTATATTTACCCACGTTATTACGGTGTCCAAATGTCTTGGCATGTCTATGCATGTGTATGTGTGTCTGTGTGTTTTGCTTCAGAAGTTCATCTGATATCATGCTCAGTGTGCCAGATCTTGCTGTAACATCTCATTTCATGCAAGTTGGCTGGCAATAATTTATCTCAGCTTTTGTCATCTGGGAAGCATATGCCTTTCTTATTTGCAAGACGTTTTCGCAGGGCATCATTGTGGGTGGAGAGTTGCTGTTTGCTTTCCAGATGTCAAATAAGCAACTTTATTGTCTTCTGGCTGGCATAGTTTCAGAAGCAAATCTGCTTATCTCATACCTTTGCTTCCTGGTATAAATCGTTTCTTTTCTCTCTGATTGACTTCAAGATTTTCCCTTTACCTTTGTTTTCTTAACCGTTTGACTATGAAGAACTAGTTTTTCTTCATATATATCCTGAAATTCTGAAATTAATATATCAGATAACACATCCCATTTATTTTTTGAGGCCAGCATGATTCCAGTAGCAAAACAAGTTATTCTTTAAAAAATAAAAAGTATTAACATTAATAATGTAAAAAATGAGCAAGTCAAATCAGAAATATATTTTTAAAAAGGAATATATATCATGAACAAATTAGGGGTTACTATAGAATTCAAGGTTTGGGGTCTGGAGTAGTGGCTCACACCCGTAATCTCAGCACTTTGGGAGGCTGAGACCAGTGGATCACCTGAGGTCAGGAGTTCAGGATCAGCCTGGCCAACATGGCGAAACTTCATCTCTACTAAAAATACAAAAATAAGCTGGGCTGGTGGTGCATGCCTGTAATCCCAGCTACTTGGGAGGCTGAGGTAGGAGAATTGCTTGAACCCAGGAGATGGAGGTTGCGGTGAGCCGAGATCGCGCCACTGCACTCCAGCCTGGGTGACAGAGCAAGAGTCTGTCACGAAAAAAAAAAAAAAAAAGAAAAATAATTCAAGTCTTGTTTCTTATCTGAAAAACAGTCAAACAGTAACTTCTATACTGTCACTGGACTAAATAAGAAAAGTCATATGATTACCTCATTAAATGCAGAAATAGCAATTTACAAAATTCAACATACCTTTAAGATTTTAAAAAAAAACTAAGTAAAGTAGATATATGGCTATCTGGCTTATTTATTTATTTCTGGTGAACTTTGTTACTTTTTTCTTTTAAAGAATTTGTTCACTTAATCTATGTGGTGAAGTTTTTGACATAAAGCTGTTCAAAACATTTTCTTACATTCTGTTAAAGTTAGAATGGAACATAACTTTATGTTTCCCCCTGCCCTTTCATTTCTGATATTAGTAAAATGTGCTGTCTCTTGGTGTTAGAGATTTATCAAATGTGTTAATTTTGGCAAGAAGCAATTATTAGTTTTACTAGCTTTTTTCTATTATTTTACCAATTTAATTTTGTTCATTTATTTTCTTGTGTTTATTATTTGTTTCCATTTCTCTTTTTTTTTTTTGAGATGGAATCTCACTGTGCTCTGTTGCCCAGGCTGGAGTGCAATGGCATAATCTTGGCTTACTGCAACCTCCACCTCCCGGGTGCAAGTGATTCTTCTGCCTCAGCCTCCTGAGTAGCTGAAATTACAGGGGCACACCACCATGCCCGGCTAATTTTTTTTGTATTTTTAGTAGAGACAGGGTTTCACCATGTTGGTCAGGCTGGTCTCGAACTCCTGACCTCGTGATACACCTACCTCACCCTCCCAAAGTGCTGGGATTACAGGTGTGAGCCACCATGCCTGGCAATTTTTTTCCATTTCTTACTTTGGGTTTAATTTGTTCTTCTTTTGTTAGTTTCTTTTAGACAGCATTATTGAGATATAATTGATATACAGTAAAATGTATATATTTAATGTATGCAACTTACGAATTTTGAGACAGCATATGCCCATGAAACCATCATCACAATCAATGTAATGCATGTATCCACTACTTCTTTATGTCCCGTTGTTTTATTGTTTGTGGATTTCTTTTTTGTGATAAAAACACTTAACATAAAATTTATCCTCAACAATTTTTCAATGCATAATATAGTACTGTTAACTATATTATGCTATAGTACAGATCTCTAGAACTAATTCCTTTTGCATAACAGAAACCTTATATCAATTCAACAACTCCACATCTCCCTCTCCCCCCAGTCCCTGGTAACCACTATTCTATTACCTGCTTTTGAGTTTGACTATTTTAGGTACCTCATAAGTGAAATCATGTAGCATTTATCTTTCTGTGACTAGTTGCATAATGTCCTTCAGGATCATCCATGTTGTGGCAAATGGCAGAATTTCCTTCTTTTTTAAGGCTTAATAATATTCTATTGTGTGCAAAAAGATCACAGATTTTCTATATCCATTCATCTTTCAATAGGTATTTCAGTTGCTTCCATAACTTAGCTACTGTGAATGATATAATAAACACAGGAGTACAAATATCTCTTAGAGATTCTTATTTCAGTTCTTTGGAGTATATGCCCAGAAGTGGGATTGCTAAATTATGTGGTAGTTTTATTTTTAACTTTTTGAAGAACCTCCCTACTGTGTTTCACAGCAGCTACATCATTTTACTTTCTTACCAGCAGTGTAAACGTGTTCCAAGTATTATACGTTCTCACCAAAATTCAACTTTTGTTTGTTTGGTGATATGAGGTGATTCCTCATTTCATTTGATTTGTATTTCCTTGGTGGTTAGTTATGCTGAGCATCTACTCATATAACTGCTGACCATTTGTATGTCTCTATCAGGGAAATATCCATTTGGGTTTTTGACCATATTTTAATTAAGTCATACTTTTTTTGCTATTGATTTGTAGTAGTTCCTTATACATTTTACATAATAACGCCTTAGCAGATACATGGTTGGCAAATCTTTTTTCTCATTCTGTAGGCCACCTCTTTACTCTGTTGATTATTTTCTTTCTTGTGCAGAATTATTTTTGTTCCATATAGTCTCACTTGTCTATTTTTGCTTTTACTTCTTTTGCTTTTGTTGTCATAGCCAAAGATCATTGTCAGGACCAACGTCGTGGAGCTTTCTCCCTGTGTTTTCTTTCAGGAGTTATGCAGTTTCAGGTCTTACAGTTAAGTCTTTACTCCATTTTTAGCTTATTTTTGGGTATAGTATAAGATAGGGAGCCTATTTCATTCTTTTGCTGTTGACACCCATTTTTCCCAACACAATTTGTTAAAAAGACTATCTTTTCTCCCCTGTGTATTATTGGCATTCTTTCAAATATCTTTTAACTACATATGTGAGGGTTTAATTCTTGGTTCTATATTCTATTCAATTGTTCTATATATCTATATGTATGTTAGTTTTATTTATTGTAGCTTTGTAATATATTTTGAAATCAGAAAGTATGATAACTTTAGCTTTGTTCTTCCTATTCCAGAATGCTTTGGCTATTCTGGATTTTTTGTGGTTCCATTTGAATTTTAGAATTGTTTTTTTCTATTTCTCTAACAAATGCCATTGGGATTTTGATGGCAATAGCATGAAATCCACAGATTGCTTTGGGTACAATGGGCATTTTAGCAATATTAAGTCTTCCAATCCATAAACATGGGATGTGTTCCCATTTGTTGGTGCCTTTAATCCCTTTCATTAATACTTTGTTGTTTTCTATGTGTAAGTCTTTCACTTCCTTGGTTAAGTTTATTCCTAATTATTTTATTCTTTTTGATGCTGTCATAAATGAGATAGTTTTCCATATTTTCTTTTTGGATTGTTCATTGTTATTGCCTAAAAATACTACTGTTTTTTGTAGGCTAATTCCATATTCTGCAACTTTACCAAATTCATTTATTGGTTTTAACAGTTTTTTGGTGGTCTTTAGTATTTTCTACATAAAAGATTATGTGACATTCATATGATCTCCATTATTAGTTCATTTGCTATAACTTTAAGTTTTTAGCAGTTGTTCTAAAGATTATAATAAACATTTATAACAGTACCACAAAGTATTAGAGAAAGTATATGAAAGTATACTGTCGTTAGTTTCTTACCCTACATGTGAAGTACAAAAACATTATTTAATGATTAATCATGATAAAGATACATATTATAAACCTTAGTGCCACCACCAAGCAATAACAACACAGGTACTGTTTAGCCCTATGAATGTTATCCAATTTCCTCTGTTTTGACAATTTTGAGACCAGCACCCGAGTCCTACTTTGCTAATATGCAATACTCTATTTTGTTTTGTGTGGATATTGCCATGGACTACATTGTGCCTCTCAATTCATATGTTGAAGCTGTAACTCCCAATATGATGGTAGTTGGAGATGGAACCTTTGGAAGCAATTAGGATTAGATTTGTGTATAAAGGTAAGGCCTCTGTGATGAGGTTAGTACCCTTATAAAAAAAGAAAGAGATGTCTCCCTTCTCTCTCTCTCTCTTCCTCCTCATGCACACAAAGAGGAGGTCATGTAAGCACACAGCCAGATGGTCATCACCTACAAGCCAGAAGAGGCCACAGAATAAAACCTACCTTGCCAGCACCTTAATCTTGAACTTCCCACCCTACAGAAATGTAAGAAATAAACTTTTACTGCTTAAACCCCCATCTATAATATTTTGTTATGGGAGACTAATACAGGTAGTAACAGAAATCTCCCTAAATGGATGGAATTACACTTTACAGAAAACCTTTCCATGTTACATAAGATTTTTAAACATTAATATGATAAAGAAAGCTAGTTACCACAAGCATAAACCAGTGGGCTTCAAGTTCAGGGGCATGTAAATAAACATGGTTATGGGAATTACTTGCGTAATGTTGCTCTAATATTCTGTATGGTAATATAGAGAAAGAAACTCCATTATTAGAATTTAATGTTGTTGATGATTTTGAAGGGTAAGAATTTATATTTTTATTTAACTTCCCTACAGTACTTGGCATTGCATTCTGCGTATTTTAATTGCTCGTTAATATTTGTTAACTCTATTTAATTTTATTCCTTTCAATTATACATTGCTTCCACCTTGTAATCTTTTTTAAAAGGCAGAACACTGTATTACAGTATGAGAATATAGAACAATAAAGCATACTTAAGATAACAGAGACCTTGGATAGATTCTATTGTAGAGAATGTAAGTGTAAGCAGGTCATTTCACCTCTTCAGAGTTCTGTTTCATCTTCAGGAAAACAACATGGTTGGCAAGATGATCCCATAATCTCATGCATTCATTCATTAAATGACACTGTTTCTTAAGTACTTATTTTATTACAAACATTAAACTAGGCACATGTAATAAATCTCTGGCTTCATGAAACTTTATAAAACTAGGTTTGTTTAGATTTTTTTTTTTTTGAGACAGGATCTTGCTCTGTCACCCAGGCTAGACAAGCTGGAATGCAGTGGTGCAATCACAGCTCACTGCAGTCTAGACGTCCCAGGATCAAGCAGTCCTATCGCTTCAGCCCTCCAGTAGCTAGAACTACAGGTGCATGCTACCACACTCAGTTATTTTTTTTTCTGCATTTTTGTAGACAGGGTTTCACCTTTAGCTCAGGCTGATCTTGAACTCCTCAGCTCAGGTGATCCATTGGCCTCGGCCTCCCAAAGTGCCAGGATTACCTCCCAAAGTGCCATCATGCCTGGCCAGAATTTTTTAAATTATTATTTCATCCCATTGCATCATCAGAAAACTTATCATCTTGCAATGCAGTATATGTTAGGAGAAAATGACTATGGCATATAGGATACTGTGAAGCAGAGACTGGAAGGCTGAAAGTCGCATTTTCCAGATTCCCTTGAAGCTGAGATTCTGGATATGTTTATGTTTCTCCAATCAGACACACAAGCATGAAATCTGAATTTAAATGGAATTTAGTAGGGAGAAAGGTCAGGTGTGAGACCTCGATCTTGCTGATGTGGGTCACAGAAAAACAGAGAAGGTATGGAACTTGCTGTAGCAGCAACCTCTCAGTTCAGCAGTCAGATTCCTGGTTATGATGGAAACAGCAAAACCCTTAGAGACACAGTTCTGTTATGTGGTTTTTGCAAGTGATTTTTGGAAGTTCTGCCTAAAAGTCTTTATTTCATTTATTCCCCAAATACTGTTAGCCATTTAGCACACATTTATAAATTTCTTTCTGCTTGAATTAGCTACTGTAGAGTCAGTACTCTGCAACCAAACACTGACCAACAGAATTGACTAATAAAAGAGAAAATATACTTGGGAATAATTGTATAATAGTCCAAGTTGAAAGTTTCCTGGCTGATCTGAAATTATTAGTGAACTGAGAGATGGTTGCATAAGTGTTTAAGAATAATGGATTTCTTTTCAGCAGGACTTCTCGAAAATTTTAAATGGTTGATTTATGTTTTAAATCATACTGTAGAGCATTTCCCCAATGTATTTAACCAGGAAGTTAACTGTTCATTTCAGAGGAAATCTATCATCAGCTGGAGAAACACAGAGTTTGTGAAACACTGGTGTCATGTATTACCCAGTAATCTCAGCCAACAACTTTTGCTCTTGTTCCAAGTCTATTTGTTCCAAGCAATCTATTTAGACTTCCATTTTCCATACATCTTGTTGTCATGCTATAGTAAGTAGTTTTCTAAAGAGGAATATCAATCTTCAGCCAGTTGAAAAGAATGTGCATTCTTTCACTGTAAGTTGATGACATTGTTTGCTTGGACAAATTAATTTCTTGTCAGCCTGGATAGAATAGTAAAAATGAGATATAAAGGCAACACCAGTTTATTTCAAGAGCTGACAGAAATAAAGGTGAAAATACTGAGATGATAAGTAGATTTTGTCTTTATTTTCCAGTTTTTGTGTAGACTGAAATGAGTTTAAGGGGGGTAAGTCTTGTAAAAGTCAGAAGGAACTCTGAGTGTGTTTGAGATGAGAAAATATTTAATGACAACAAAATCTTGAGCACTGAGATCAGCCTTAGCTATACAAAATTAATGAGACCATAGTGTAATGTGCTAAGTATTATCATTTTCTAGAGTAAAGAGAGAAGTTAATTTAGCCTACAGTGGTCAGGAAAGTAATTGCAGAAGATATGATGTTCAAGTTCAAGCAAGCTTATTATAGCTAGAGTTGACTAGGGTAGAGTGGAACGTAAACAAGATGATTGAGGGTGAGGCAGTGTGATTGCAGACCTGGACATAATTTCTACAGATCTAATGAATTCTGAAAAGCACAATCAAGGCTCACTACTTGACTATGTATCACAAAATAAATCAAATGCTTAGAAAAATATAATATCAGTGTTAGCATTATGATTAGTTATGAATAAACTTGGACAATATTGTTAAAATTATAAATTCATAAAATGTTAGAATTAAAAGGACCTTTTGAAACTGTTTTTCAAATCCTATACCCATCTTTCCACCGACAATTTAGTTGGGTTTAATGAACATTGTATAATGGAAGCTGTTGATGTCCTGCCCGTATTCTCTTTGCTACCCACTGCCCTGACCCTTCCAGTTGCTGGAAGTAGTAGTGTTGTCTGCCACTCACAGCTTTTCCCTTCTGTAAAGAACTGTCCTTGGTCAATGGCAGCCTCGTTGCTCAGGAGGTCAGCTAACCTTACTGTCTATCCTTCCCTTGGACCTTGGCCAAAAAAAAAAAAAAGTGACTGATTCAGGAGTACAAAAGGCCACTGCCTTACTCCAAAGGGGTATTTACACTGTAGCAGACTTTTCTCCAGAGATTCTGTGAAATCAGAATGAAGCTAGTCTCAAGCTGAGACAGTATTTTGTTAGCTTTTTCCCCTGCCCATCTTGCTGTCTCTGCTCCCCTCCTTATAAGAACATGGAGAATAGCTAGGGTTGTATTAGCGGAGCAGTTGGATACTAACTTCAACAATCACGGATGCCCCTCTGGGAATAAGATGCTTAGGCTTCTGTATGAATGAAAAGGAACTAGCAGGAGCAAGAAAAAGACAATGGATTAGGGGAAATTGTTAAAACAAAACAAAACAACAGTGTTGAAAAACAGTAAGAGGAAAAGCAAAAGAAGCTGTGATCAGAGAGGTGGTCAGAAGTCATATAGTCCAAGGTAGGAAATTTGTGTATATATGTGTGTGTGTGTGTGTGTGTGTGTGTGTGTGTGTATATATACACATATATATATATATATATATATACTTAAAAATATATTGCCTGCTTTGTGAGGATGGAGTTTAGAAAAGCAGGAGTTGAAGCACAAAGACCAGTTCTGATGCTAATATGATAGTCCAAATGGCTTCAGTGCACATAGACATGCTGCAGAAGGAAAGATTCAGGACATGTCTGGCAGGTACAGATGATATCACTTGCTACTGAGTCAGGCATGAGGAGTAAGCAGAAGAGAGCAATCAAAAACAACGAATGTTTTGGCTTCGGCAACTGAGTAGATAATGATACCTTTTACTGAGATGACGGAGATTATGTGAGAAATATATTTGCTGAAGGTGGATGAGAGTTAACAGTTCTTTTTTGGAAATGATAAATTTGAAATGCCTATTGATAATCAAAGTGAAAATGTCATGAATTTAGTTGTGTATGCAAGTCTGGAGCTCACGAAAGATGTCAAGATGGAAATTTGGAAGACATCAGCATACAAGTAGTTCTTAAAACACTAGAACTGGAGGATATTTTCTATAGGTAAAAATGTAACTAGGGAACAGAAATAAATCTGAGACTCAACACTAAAGTACATCAATAATTAGAGGCTGAATATGGTAATTGAAGGCAGAAAAGGAGACAGAATGAGGTCTCAATGAGGCAAAAAAAGAAATGTGTGTGTCAAGGAAGGCAGAATAAATAAATGTTTCAAGAGAGCAGAAGTCACTGCTGGTCAAGAGTTCCTAAGGGTTAACTCAATGGCAGAAAGTAACCACAATACTTGTCGTGTTGACTAGAGCTGATTGAAAGTAGTAGTAGAAATTAAGACCTGGATAGGAATATGTTGTGGAGGGAGTGAGGTGGGTGGTGGAGAGACGGGGAGTCAAAGAGGTTCATTTGTGCTTCTTTTTATGTAACTACTAAAGAGTCTGAATGATAAAGCAAATAATTTAATAAAAAGTAAACTAGCTGATGAGGGAGACACGAACTAATCAAGATCAGAGGATCTGTGAAAAGAAAAAAGAATGGAATCAAGAGTTAAAGAAGAGAAGGCCCTTCAAAGAAATAGCATCTCATCTCTTATAACAAAAAAAAATAATAATAATAATTTCTAAATTCTCCTGCTAGCACATAAAGTTATCACGCATTTTTGTATATTGACCTTACCAGTCATTTTTATTTGTATGTTTTAGTTTGAAAAATTTCTGTGGACATCTCCCAGTTTACTTTTTTTTTCTCAGCAGCATTCAGTCTATAAATTTTCAATATTCTGTACCTTATCATTTTTTTTTAATTCTAGCAGTTCCACTTGATTATATTTATTGTTTCGATCTCTGTGGTGAAATTCATCTCTTTATGCATGTCATCTTCCTTTTTCTTGAGGTCCTTGAATACGCTAATCATAGTTATTTAAATGTTCCTGTCTGATCATTTCAACTATAGTTTCAGCTGTCAGATTCACCTGTGAATCTGATTTCTCTTGCTTCTTATTTCTTGACAATGGGATCATTCTTTCTTGTTTTGTGGGTATAGAAGATAATTGTTACTGAATATTGGTAATTGTGTGTGGAAAAGCAGTAGATACAAAAGTAAATAGCATTTACACTTGGAAATGTGTGTACCCCTGCTTCCGAGCTGAGTCAATCTAGTTAGTAGTTAGGCTAGATTTGGTAATCATTTTTGCTATTGTTACCTGAAATGTGCCACACACTTCCAATTCTTCCAGTGATGAGATAGGTACATTGTGATTAGAGTAGTTCCTTGGGTACCAGAACGTTTTTTTCAGTGTTCCTGCTCCATCCACTGCTTTCAGCCATTTCCTACCACAGACAGAATCTCTTGCCACCCTTTGTCCTGGTCCCAGTTTGTAGAAAATTATTGCTGGTTACTCAGTTTGAAGCTCTTCGAGAGAAGATGAGATTCTTGGTTCTTCTGACCTAGTCTCAGTCTTAGGCAGATCCTATACAACTGGGCCTTGAAGCTTTGAGTTTTCAGCATTCCTGCCCGCTTCTCCCCTTGGATCCTGCCCGCTTCTCCCCTTGGATCTTGCCCATACTCTGGTTGTAGCAGACCTCTGCATTTTATCAGTCCAGAAGCCTGGGCCCAAAAGTTTTCTTTCAAATTTCCTAGAAGCAGAGATATTTTAATTCTACCCTTCTCCCAGAAGGAACGAGTCTTTTTCTGGGTCCCGGAGAAAGAAGGGTTTCCTGCCTTTTATGTTATCACTTTCATATAAGCAGAGGATCTTTTTTTGGCCCTAGGTGTTGGAGAGGTTGTTGCCCCTTTCCCAGTGGCTTAGGGATTTGTTTTATTTGAGCCATGAATCCAGAGAAGTGAGTAGTAATTTGCAGGTTACCCCAGTGGCAATCAGTCACTGTCAGCATTTCTGCACAGTGGTGCCACCAAGGGTCCTGCCTCCAGTCTTCTGTCTGAATACCTCTGGAAGCCTGTGGAAAAGGACATGTGAGCTAGCGTCAACTCATTTTGTGTTTAGGTTCTCATAGTTATGAATAAGCTATCCCACACATTGCTTTAAAGAATTTGGTAAACTTGTAGCTGATTTTTTCATACCTGCTTTTAGGACAGCAATATTTTCCTCTCATGTTCTGTCAGAAATGAAATAGTTCTTTTGTTCCATCCCTTCTCAGAGTGGAATCAAGAGCTAAAGAAGAGAAGGGGCCTTCAAAGAAATAGCATCTCATCTCCCATAACAAAAGAAAAATAATAATTATTTCTAAATTCTCCTTGGTAGTGTGTAAAATTACCATGCATTTTTGTATATTGGCCTTATCAATCATTTTTATTTTTATGTTTCAGTTTGAATAATTTCTGTGGACAGAAATGAAATAGTTCTTTTGTCCCATTCCTTCTCAGAGTGGTATGCCTTCATTGGAATTCAGATGGTTTGCCTTACAATGTCAGCTCTCTTATGATTTCAAGAAGATTTTTATGATTTTGTAGATTATCTAACTTTTTCTCACTGTTAAGATGGGAAAGACATTTTCTTGTCACATTCTACATCTTAAGCAGAAATGGACATCCTCATCTACTAATTTTAGCATCGGTTGGTAATTCTTGCCTGGACGTTATTACTATTGAGATCACACATTTTTCTAATTTCATTATCATTTCCACATTTATTAACAGACATTCAAAAGCTTGTGTTTTGAAAAAATACAGGTGAAAAAGTACTGTGGGAGTATCCCTGAGTAATGAGGGTGCCCCACACTGCATTTCCTGAATCGTATGAACTATGAAAGATAAAATTATTTACAGTTGAGGAAATCCCTGGGAAATATTTTCCAGAAAATTCCAGTAAGTTTTCTTAATTCTGCCTCTTCATCAACATGTAATTAAATTCCACAGTCATTATTTCAGGGTTTACTAATTGCCTGACATTGAATTATGTACCATGTCTGTTGCTGCAAAAGAAAATGATCTATTATCTGTTCTCAAAAATAGTTAACCTTTACTCAACACTTACCATGTGTCAGGAACTCTTCTAAATGATCAATAATTATTGCTTTACTTAAAACAACAATCATATGTGTTGTGCACTTATTACTTTTTTCATTTACAGTACAGTTACCTGTAGCAGAGATTCATAAAAAATTAGGTAGTCTGTGAGACACAAAGTTGAGATGTAAACCCAAGCAATCTGATTCCAGAACCAGTGCTAGCTACTATGCTCCACTCCCTCTAAGTGTGGTGGAGTAAAATGGGCTTGAGATTGGTTCTCAGTCAGATCTTGGTTCTAATCTTGGGAACAGTACTTAACATATGTGTGGCATATGGTCAGTTTCTGTTCATCTCTCTTTGGTTTTTTATTTAATCTGAAAAATAGAGAAATGTCCTTAAGCTAGTCTAACAATTAAAGGAGAGAACAGAATGCTAAAAAAAAAAAAATCCAGTATTGTGTCTGACATGTTAACTTAATCCTTAGTTTTCTTTTCTTTCCTTTTCCATGAAGGCTGTCAATCTGGCACAAATAAAATACGTTTCAGTGTGGCAGTGCTATGTCAACAGATGTACAAAGTACTCTCCTAATACAGAATTATCAGTTCTTCTCAACTGGAGAGGAGGTTAGAGAGAGGTTCACAGGGCAAATGAGCCTGCAGTGCCGTAAGATGCATGGCCTAACCTGTCTACTTGAAAAGAAATGATAGCAATCACAATTTAACGCCAACTTCCTTTTAATCTTCTGAAAATACTCCACTCACATTAGCAATTGTAGCTACTACACGAGTCTTCAAGATAATTTTTAAAAGCACTAGACCTTTGAAGCAGAAATATTTTTGCCACAGACTGTGGGTTCTGACCCTGGACTTTGCTCTCTGCTGTCTACAGACATTTTCTCCTCCAACTGTGTAGTCTTAAGAAACAAATAGATGGCATTCGTGTCCCCTTGAGGTGAGTTTTTTTTTTTAATCTTGCAAAACATCTTCAGGTTTCTAAATTAATCTTCCTATTCTGCAAAGTTTATTTATTCTAGAGACATTCACTGTCATTCTAGGTGGTAAGAAAGACATTGGAGCTATAGTAGTGAGAGTTACTAAATTCCCGGCTCCAGAGGCATGTGCAGCTAGAGAGAAGATATGTTTTCTTGAGGTGCTGTGGATTACAGACTCTTCTTCCTCCAAGTCTCCATCTCTAGACAAACACCAGTAAAATATGAGCAAGCCTCACATTTCAGTCACATTTGATAATGTGCATAAAATTCTTGGAAAATAAAAAAGAACAGAGCAACATTACAGTGAAATTAGATCTCCTTTATCTGGCCCTGAGATTATTCTTGCCTCTGGTTTGGAAAAAGCTGCAGAATCAGAAAAGCAAATGTGCCTAATCCTGCAGAGAAAAAGAAGAATTTGGAGGCAGGAGAGACCAAAGCTAGTTGGTTCCAAGTCCGTTTAGATGAGACTATAAGCCATCTGATGCAATCTGAACCTAAGGCTAACACATTTCCTCTTCTTCTGATCAAGTGAAGTTTCCTTCCTTGAGATAATATCTTTTTTAGGTACTCCTATGCTTTAGCTGACTGAATCCTTAAGGAATGAATATTAATCAATTGGGTTCTGTAAACATTAGCCGTCAGTGTAATTCGAAGAGTTCAATGTAATTACTTCATCATTCTTGTTCCAACCACATTATGTTCCTTCTTTTTTTTTCTTCTTTTTTTTTATTTGAGACAGAATCTTGCTCTGTTGCCCAGGCTGGAGAGCAGTGGCACAAGCTCGGCTCACTGCAATCTCTGCCTTCCAGGTTCAAGCAATTCTCCTGCCACAGCCTCCCGAGTAGCTGAGATGGCAGGCTCGTGCCACCACGTCTGGCTAATTTTTTGTATTTTTAGTGGAGATGAGGTTTTACCATGTTGGCCAGGTGGGTCTTGAACTCCTGACTTCAAGTGATCTACCAGCCTCAGTCTTTTAAAGCGCTGAGATTATAGGCATGAGCCAGCATGCCTGGCCCATTCTCATTATTTTCATTTTAAATTTTTGACTGTACTGTACTTAAAGAGAAATGAAAACACCTTGGCATAGAATTTCCTATGAGCGGTTGTAGTGTAGTTCAGGGAGAAATTCTTCCCCACTTTAAAAATTCTATGCATTCTACATCCTTTCCACATAAAAATGAGATCACTGATGCATGATCAATAGTTTTCCTGTTTTGCATTCTTAGGACAAAAGGCCCACATTTATAAGATGGCCAGCCAAGATTAGCAGTTTATTCTGTGACCACAGATTAGAGTTTTTCTCCATAAACAGCAAATGACCTCTGCAGACACCAAACCTTGAAAACACTAACTCCTTACTTGCCAAGATCATTATTAACCAACCCAGAGCCCTGGACAGCATAGCTATCTTATCCCCAAAGGTTTGAAATTAAGAGAGATGTGAGTCCCTCAATTTGTCCAAAGAAAAATAAAGTTGCGTGTCAGAAGGAAGATGTACTGATGCTTTAAGGGGAAGATAATGATAGAACCAGCTCTTTCAATACTTATTTTTAAGTAGATTGAGGAGAAAGAGGTTGGTTCCATAACCCAGAGACATGAATTCCCCTCTCAGCCTCAGAGCTAAAGACGGAGACTGTACTTGTCCTTCAGAGTTACGCTAACATTTTACAAGAAAATAGTGTCATGGTTTCAACAAACCATAGATTTCTGAAGGTAAACAATGGGAGAGAATTAGATTAATTTTAAAATTTTTGTTTAAAAATGAATAGAAGTAAATGTCTGTGTCATAATGTGTGTAGGGGGAAGGGGTGGCAGTAGGAAAACACTGAAGAGCACAAGTCTGTGCTCTTGATTTCCAATTGTCATTGCAAGAAATGTATTGATTTTCTCATGCTTTCATGTTTGCAAAAGTTGCAACCTTACATACTGCACACGATATTAACACCACACTTTAACCAAATGAGCTAACTGGCCTCCAACAATACGGGAGATAAATACACATCTAACTTCTAACTAAATGAAAGTTTGACTACATAGTTTTGCTTTTTAAACTCTGTGAACATTTGATTCCTCCTCTTAGTTACTTCATCCGTGTTATACATGGCTCATTAAAAGCCATTTTTATTCAATAAAAATATATAAAATATGTACTTGGTACAAGGATTCTGCTAGACCTCTTTTGAGAAGGGGGTATAGAGATAAATCAAATATAAATTGCATATATAGATATACATAGTGAGATAGATAGAGATAAAGTGGAATGGAAATGATGGAGAGGAAGGTGTCGTTGCCAGATGAGTTGGATAAGAGAGAACCTCAAGATTAGAATTGACTCTACAAGGATGTGTAGGATTTAAACATGAGAGACGGAACATTGCCACCAGAAAGAAGAATCTGAGTAAGGACATGGCCCATGAGGCTGAGGCATAGGTTTGAAAGGAAATACTGAAGACAAGTTTCAGTCCAGGAATACTGAGCAAAAGGCCTGGATTTACCTACCACTGAGAACTAGAGTTATACTCATTGTTGAACAATCTGGCTCTATAAAACATGCTGACTACTTTACTAGTTCTCTTTGTCTGAAATTCTTTCCCATCTTCCTACCTTCATCACTATCCCTGTTCACTTTTTTCTACTTAATTTTTACCCATTATCAGCCTAAATACTGCTTCCTCAAGGAGACGTATAACCCATCTGAAGTTAGACCTTTTAAAAATAATTGTTTACAATGCCCTATAATTTTCCTGCAGAGGAGATATGAAATTTTAATTATATCATATTTTGTTTAATCATTATTTTCCCTGCTAGATGGTAAGCTTCAGGAGGGCAGGAATAATTTTCATCTTACTTAATTCTATATCTTCAGTGTCTAGCAAACTATCTGGTTTATAATGGGTGTTCAGTATGTATTTCGGGAACAAATAAACCAACTAAATGAAGATATAAAGACTATTAGCAATATGATATGCTAAAAGTAGGGAAGATAAAGACTTTCCGAGTTCACAAAAGCTTAGGGAGAGCAATGACAGTACTGTTTTCAACCAGGGCTTAGCTGATAGGGAAGTCTTTAAAGTACGTGCTATGACAAGTCTGTAATACACATTTGAGGTGGTACCCCTCATATAAACAACAAAATAATAGCTTCATATATCAAGGGCTCATTAGATGCCAGGTTATATATGCATTACTTCATGCAGAGATGAATAAGACTCGCAACATCATTGATAGCGGAAAATGACGAGTAATGCAAATAATTATCTATAATTTAATGTGTAAACATTATGTCTAAGATGCAAGTAATTACTGAGAGTTTCAGAAAACAGAGGGCATGGGAGAAATTAATTTTGCCTATGGGAATCAAGGAGGGATTCAAAGAGGTGACATTAAGCTAGGCCTTGAGTTCATTCAGCAGGTAGATAAGGACAGAGGGGTGTAATTAAGGGTATTATTGAGAAAACCATGTAAAAAAAGATATAAAAGTTTAAAAGTGCTTGTCATAGTTCAGGAACAAATGAGTAATCCGTTGCAAGAAGAAAGTGAACAGGAAGTACTCTAAAATAAAGGTGGAAAAAGTGATTTGGGGCCAGATTGTGAAGGTCTTGGCATAGGAAGCTAATGAGTTTGGACTTCATAGTATTTTGAAAACAGTGTGGGGACTTACAAAGCATTTTTTTTTAAATAAGAGAAAGATAAAGTGAGATCGAATTTATAGTCTAGAAAGATTGCTTGCTTTGATCCAAGATCTGAGAAAAGCTTAAAGGAGGAGATCCCTATCAACAAAAGGCTGCACTTGGTTAGCAATTCCTGTAGGTCTCTGTGCGGAATGAATATCATGTGATCTTGGCATTGAAAGACGACTGATTCTGCACCGATCATTCACCCACCCTTCAGCACAAATATTACAACTACCCTTAGCAATACCACTACAAATTGAGATTAAATGTACAGTCATGAATCCTCCCCCTTTCTTATGTTGGTGTAGTCAAAATCCCAATGTTCACCACTGTTTATGAAGTATTTCTTCATGTCTATTTTTCCTCTAAAATTGTCAAATCTTAAAAGGTGGAATACAAGTTTTTCATACTTTGAATCCTGGCTAAGGTCTACTGAGTATAAAATAAAAGATTAATATATTTATGTGGTTTTTTTAATTTCAAGAAGAAAATATGCTTTTAGAATATACAAGCAACACTTCAGTGTATAAACCCACCCTCTAGTGAAAACCACCAATGGCACTCTGTTTTATGTATTATCAAATACGCATGCACAAACTTTTTATTTTTCCCATTGGAAAATGGATTTGTCATACTATGTATATTTTTGATTATATAATTATTTTTTCACTTAGACTGTCATGGATAGCTTTTCAAATCAATATTGGAAAATCTAACACCTACTTTTAAAAATAGCTGTACAAAATGGCATAGTATGAACATATGACAATTTATTTAACTTCTTTTTTATTAATGGTTAAGGTATTTAATTGGTTTTGTAATTATGAATTCTCACAAATTATGCTGACATAATTATTTGAATTCTTGCACACTTTCAAGTATTATTGTTTTACAGGTTACTGATATCAGTACTGCTAAGTCAAATTATGCTTTTTTGAAATTATTTTCCGAAAGGAGTATGTAAGTTTATACCATTATAAAAGGTTTATTGAACTGCCTATTTTCCTAAACAGTGCTGTTCAACACAGGAGCCACTAGCCATATGTAGCAACTTAAATTTCAATTTTAAAAAATTAAAAATTCAATTTTTAGTAACATTGGTAATATTTATTTATTTATTCCCAAATAGGATCTCGCCCTGTCACCCGGGCTCTGGAGTGATGTGGCATGATCATGGCTCACTGCAGCCTTGAACTCCTAGGCTCAAGGGATCCTCCCACCTCAGCTTTCTGAGTAGCTGGGACTACAGGTGCCTGCTGCCATACCTGGCTAATTTTTTTTTTTTTTTTTTTGGATAGAGATAAGGTTACTATGTTACCCAGGCTGGTCTCACACTCCTGACCTCAACCAATCCTCCCACTTCGGCCTCCCAAAATGCTAGGATTGCAGTTGTGAGCCACCACACTTAGCTGGCAATATTTTAACAGGCCAACAGCTACATGTAGTTTTTGGTCACTATAAAGAACACCACAGATACAGAAAGTTCCATCATCACAGAAAGTTCCATTGTCATAGAAAGTTCTATTGGACAGTGCTACCTCAAATTATTGTCAACGTTGGGTGTTATGAATCTTTATGGATCTTTTGGGCAATATGAATTTTTTCTTTTTTTTTTTGTTTGTTTGTTTTTTTCTTTATTTTTTAGAGACAGAGTCTTGCTATGTTGCTTAGGCTGGCTTCAAACTCCTGGGCTTAAGTGGTCCTCCGACCTCAGCATCTCAGGTAACTAGGACTACAGGGTCCAACACTGCAGCAGCAATAGAGTACATTATCAAGGCCTCATTTTAATTTTGGTTCTTATTCAAACTTAAGCATTCTTAAAGTGTTTATTGATTATTTCTGTTTCTTTTCATGTTAAGTGGCTGTTCATATTCTTTCTTCATGTTTCATAGGATTGCTTGACATTTATTATTAATATGCAAGGCAAATATTTATTAACTGACTCAATGTATCTATGAGGTAGCAGAGCAAAACACAATTTAACACTACCATGACATTATTTAACCCACGAAAAGGGTTTTGAATGCATAATAAGCAATTGCTTGGAAAGAAATGCCTCATAATAAATTATAAATTATGTATTTTTCATCAAAACAATTTTCCAAATATAGATTGCCAACACTTGATTAATAAATTTGAGATTATTAATTGAAACTAATAAAACCGCTTTTCTATATAAATAATTAAATACATCTAATTCATTTTAAATAAGCGCAACTTTATTCCTTGTTTTCCTTACCTAGGGAGGTTTACTGAATTGAGAGACAGACTGCATTAAGTCTTCCAATGTTTGAAAAAGTGCTTTACAATAAAGATGAGGTTGTAAAGCCCTCACCTCCAAAACATAAAAAAGGGTACCTCTACATGCTGTAGATATAAAAATGTAGAAGGAATCAAAATGTAAATGAGGTTTTTCATGCTTTTAGTTTTAATGATTATAATTTAGTGCTAAGAATTTACTAGCAGCTGTCCAGAAGACAGAAACAATAGCAATTTCAGTGTTTCTACAGCACTTTATAATTCCCAAATAAATTTCACACAAATCACTCTTTGGGCAAAAATAAGTGAACAACAATAATGAAGTTGAGAGAAAGCTTAAAAATGCAGAGTTGGAAGGTTATAGGTCTAGGTTACAGGAGTCAGAAAAGCTTTTCTTGAAATCTTAAAAGCTTTCTTGGTACTGGCCAAAGCCAATATACCATGTAAGGGAGGCTTGCTCAGATTGGCCCTGATGGTGCACAACAGAGGCGTTGCCACCCAGGATGTCCCTCGGCATCTTAGAAAGCAATAGTGTCTGAAGACTAGAAATAGACCCTGAGAACTGGGGTGCACCCCCAAGGAAATTAGGAGAAATCAGAAATGAGTTAATGTCTGCAAGTAATTCCAAATATGGGGATTAGAAAGAATGGATCACATAACCCAAGAAGAAAAATATAAAGCTTTTTTGACCTGTAAAATAATGATGATGGTGATGACAATGATGGTGATGATGATGATGATGAATGATGATGATAGCCACCTGTGCTAAGTAACCATATTTAATCTTCACAACAATTTTTTTTTAAAAAAACTTAATGTTGCTTTGACAAAACTGGCTCAGAGGTGTCATAAGTTGCCAAAGCCTAATCACAAGCAGACCCATGATTGTAACTCAAATCTTTTAACTTCAGATTGTATGACCACAACCTCTCCTATCTCTGGGGAAGTGAAATAGCCTGAGGATCTGTCTATACCTTTAAGCACAACTGAAATGAGTGACAAGACTGTTCTTTAATAAATGAATATGTACAGGTTGAACTCCAAGATTCCAGACACTGCAGGGAAGCAGTTTTGAACTCTCTGGTGGATTGTGTTTGTGTAAGGAAAAGAAACTTCTCTTTAGGGGTGATCTTATCACTACACAATGTCAAATATATGTTTTCAGCCTCTGCATTAAACTCACCTTGCCACCTTTTTGTCTTTGCTCCCCTCACATCAAATGCCTCAGCAGCAGCCTCTGATTCTGCGTTTTTTTAATCCCTCTGGTTTCAACCCAAATGGAAAAAGTAGTGTTGGGTATATACGAAGGAAGAAGAACAGCATGATCTCACCTAAGAAGAACTGAGGCCATCTGGTGATGAAAATCAAGAAGAACCTGCAACAGAGGGTCCACCCTTGTATTAGGGGAGGGGTGGGAGTCTAGTCTCACAGTGAGATGGCATCACCACTTCGTGTTGCTGAGACTGTCTCTTAGCAAGAGTTTCTGATATGAACCTAATATCTCATTTTCTTTGAATTCCCTCTGACGTAAATTTGAGATAAGGATATGTATCTGCCTGGAGTTGTGGGAAGATTGAATGTGATGATTATGTAAGCATTAATCTTGAAAGATGCAATAATAAGAGAAGACTTTTTGAAGTGATGGTGAGTCATTCCCTCCTTACAAAATCTTTCTGAATTCTCTTTTCTCACTGGTGAAATAAGGATACTAGTACTGTACTGTCACTGTGACAATTAAAAGAGCTGCAAATGCACAGTGCCTGGCTTATAGGAGGTACACAGGAAGCAGAAGGTGTTAACATAGCTGTTTCTTCACTAGGGCCTGCCTGTGTATTAAGAGGATTCCCAGGAAACATCTCTGGGACCCCATCCCCAATTTTCTTCTTAGCATCCTCAATGATTTGTGTGTAGATACTAACAACTCACTAGATTCCGGCTCCATTAAAGGGGAAAGGTGTACATATCCCAAATGTCCAATTCTAGGGGAATAATTATATATATTTTGAGGATTCTCTTTAATGGCATATTCAGTGTAATTATGACTAAATTTAGATAATAAAATATGTTACACAAAAGAATAGTAAGCATGAGTTCTACATAATAGCAATGTAAACAAACATATGTATACAGATAAAGTCTGTTAACTCTATAATAGCAGAGTCATTAGTGTGGGTGTGTAGTGGGGGTTGGGGAGGGTGTTAGATCTGTGAGAACAGGGACATGTGTGTATATATGAGTGTGCTTGCCTATGCATTGCAGCATTGCAATTGTCCAGTAGGGTGCATGACACAGATAAATTAGTCAAATAATATATAAAGGGGAGGAAAAGGAACACAGATAAACAAAAACAGTTCTCTTAAATAAATTAGAGTTTAAATTTTGCTTTAAAATTTTTCTGTACTGAATTTACAATATAAAGCAGGCAATAAAAATTGTAGCCTCCTAGAATAGAGAGAGTTATCATTTGGCACACAGAAGTACATACATGTTAGCTTCCCTCCTACCCCATCTCAAAGAAACCATTGTTAAGAGTTTTCTGGTTATCTGAGACTTTTAAAAAGTATATATACAAACGTAAAATTACACATATTCTCTTACCAGGTAACTCTTGTTTCACATCATGTATTTTGGCCACCTTTCTGTGTTTGTATTTAAAGCTCTTATTCTTTTCTTGACAACTCCATAAATATTCCATAGTATGGGTATTCCTAAATTTTCTTAACCACTTGCATATTACTATTCATGATTATAAGAATGCTATAATTAATTAACCTTTTTTGTTTTTTCTTGAGATAGAGTTTTGCTCTTGTTGCCCAGGCTGGAGTGCAATGGCACAGTCTCAGCTTACTTCAACCTCTGCCTCCTGGGTTCAAGCTATTCTCCTACCTCAGTCTCCCGTATAGCTGAGACTACAGGCATGCGCCACCACACCCAGCTAATTTTTGTATTTTTAGTAGAGACAGGGTTTCCCCATGTTGGCCAGGCTGGTTTTGAACTCCTGACCTCAGCTGATCCTCCTGCCTCAGCCTCCGAAAGTGCTGGGATTACAAGTGTGAGCCACTGTACCCAGCCTATAATTAACCTTTTATTCATGGAACTGTAGAGTAAAAGCACTACATTAACTGAAAATTTTGATCAATATTGACAAATTGCTCTTCAGGAAATGCTGTTTCTATTATTGTACCTATCAATAGCGCAGCAAAGTGCCTATTTTCACACATCTTTATCCAAACTGTATATGATCAATCTATGACATTTTTATCAATCTTATAGGTAAAGTTAATATATATTTTAATATGCATCTTGAAGTATTGATCAGAATTAAAAGTATTTTATTTCATTGAAACTACTAATTTGTATCCCTGGTTCATTTTTCTATTGGGTTTTCTTTCTTTGTGAGTAAAAAATATGTACATGTTCAAAAAGAAGTCCGAAATGAAATCACTAAAGACCCTCATTAAATGTAAGTTTTTTCCCTGGGAGAAGCAAATCATTTATAGTTAGGAGAGTAGAAAAACTGACTAAGAGCAGAAAGAGTGAGACTTCAAAGTTGACAATTATTGCTAACGCTGGTTTTGCCCTTATTCTTTGCTCAAATGCAGAGAAGGCCTTCTGTTCATGAGTACAGACATCTTAGACAAAAACCAGAGTTGAAAATTAGGGCTCTCAATTTTCCACTGGGAAGGGCGGGTTCCGCATGTGGTTGAGATACTTCACCTCAAAAAAGAAACATTTGTTTATCCATTCAACGTGTAATTGCTAGTTAATGAGATTACAGCAGGATAAAACAGACGTGGTCAGTGCCACGTAATTCTGAGGAGAAAAACAATTCTCCTCCCTGTCTTCAGTGGAGGTTGAAGGATGGGGCAGGTGAATGAATGGGGTGAAGGTTAATAGGGATGAATATACAGACTGATACATTTTGAAAAACTTTTCAGAATGGGGAGAGAAAGAAGCTACAAGGCTGGTGAACGTGTGTTTGGGTTATTATTTAACAAACATTATAGTAAAACATTAAATTATTCTTTTGCCTGGTTAATTTTTTGTTACTAATTATTTAGCAAAGTTAATAACTAAAAACTGTTCCTACGTTGTTCTTATTTAGTTAAGCTTTCTTTCAGTAAAACCTCCTTTGCTCTCCTCACCCCATTTGAGAGATGCTGAATTTGCATTCAATGAGTACATACTTCTGATAGCAGTATTACTCTATTTAGCTATAGTAACTTGTTGGAAAAAAAAGCAATAGATGCTTTGTGCTTTCCATGTTTGGATAAACCCATTTCTGTCTATTCCTAAAAATGTCTATTCCTTAAAAATGTTTTTAAATGTTTTATGGATACCCATTTAAAAAAATATTTTTAAATGTAAAACTGTGATCACAGGATATCAAAACTAAAAGAATAAGCATAGTCAAATTCTCTACTTTTAGGGAAAAGAAAGCATGACTCAAAAGTTTTAAAATACTTCCCCCTATGAAAACATTCTGTTCCTCTCTTTCACACCCTTCATTTGTACAAGAAAAGATAAAGCAAGGGAGAAAAAGAAATGGAAATGAACACTGAGTTTTGGTGGCATATGCATTCCTACAGGCCACGTGAGGGTTTTATCAGCAGCTACAGAAAACACTTCCTCTTTTCAGTGTTCACTAATACCTGGAAGCTTGACTGCACCTTTCGCCCTTCACCTTCTGAAGCCACTCACCTCCTCTCACTTCCCACAGTACACTGCTGTGCAGTAGTTACCCTTATTTCAAAACAAAGGATGTTGAAAGTTACTTATCAATAAGTAAAAGATCTTGCCTTGCAGTTTTGTAATCTATGCCAGATGGCTTAGCTTCTTGACTCCAAAGCTTTCCCTAAAGTAAGATAAATTTGTTTACTGTAAATACTTCTTGAGTTGCTACAGAGGTCATTTGCAAAGGGGAAGCAGAGGCTCAAGATGATGCTAGATTTTTCTTGTCTTGGAGGATTTTATGTTTATAAAATTAAAAATTGATGCCTTCGGTATGTGTCATACTGACAGAGCATGGGAACTGGACGCTGACCAAGGTTTGAATGGTGACATTGCTATTTACAAGCTGTGGACTCTCTACAAGATGAATAACTTGCAGATTATTATACTATCTCAGGGTTTATGAGGATTATATTTTTTAAGGTCATTCAAAATATCAGAAATAGCAGGTGTTTGATAAAAGTAGTTTTCTCTTCTTTCTTCTGAAATTCAAATAACCAATTTCAAATGGCTGGAATGTTGGTAAATCTTTATACAGGGGAATTACCGCTCCTGAATCTCAATTCAAACACTTTTCACAATTATATTCTTTCTTGATTATCCTAAACCACACTTTACTAGCACAGAAAAAAGTAAGTCAAAGACTCACTGAGAAAAAGTGGTTTGCCCCAAATCATCAGCTAGTTAATGGTAGAGTGTGGCCTGAAATCAGTTTTCGTGACTCCAAAGTAGGGAATGCCAAAAGCAGTCTTTCAAAGATGATGTGCAGTAGTCCTTCCCACATTTTTATTTTAAATTATTAAAACAAAATTTTTTTTGTCAATGACAACTTCCATTTTCACTAACTTAGTAGTATTACCTTTATAGTTTCTAAAGAACATATATTTTGATTAACTAGCTCTGAATTATCTTATATAATTTGTATTTTATTAATCGCAACAGGGTCCATTGGTATGCACATATGAGAAAGTCATGCGTGAATAGGAGACATACTACCTATTAATATATGTCTTTGATACATTTTGCTTTCTCCACTTCATAAATCAACTTCACATGGTCTGAATTTGGAAAACTGGATATAAAGTTGTTGTTTTTTGTTTGCTATTCTTTCCTTCTCAAAAAAACTATGAGTTTCTTGAAGGCCGGAGAGCAGATTCTTAGAAAAAATACAAAGAGGACCAAGGATTTTTATTTTGCTGTTTCCCCTTTCCTTTTTCTCAATCTCTGGAAACTTCCACACTTGAGGGCCCTCCTGCTATGATGTTCTCTCTGGGCTTTATCTAAATTCAAATCTTTTATTGCTTTATATAGTATCACTAAGGGATTATGTGGGAAAAATAATCTTAGCTAACTTTGAAGTTAGAAGTGAATTTTTAAAAATTTTATTGGTGGAGAGGCTATAATGCAGGCATATTTTGTTATAGTTCTCCGAAGTATTTGTATTTTTAACCAGAGGCAATTAAATTCAATAAATATTTATTGAAGCCTATTCTAAACCAGAATAGTGTCAGTTACAGGACTTTTCCACCATGCCTACCACCTAGAAACATGCTCAGGAAGACAGGCAAATAAATAAATTAAATGAAGCATGAAGCCAATATGGTGATGAAAGCAAGTACACTGTGTAGCTGTTGTAGAGAAGAAGGAATGATTAAGAATACTTGGTATAGGCTGGGCATGGTGGCTCACGCCTGTAATCCCAGCACTTTGGGAGGCCAAGGCGGGCGGATCACAAGGTCAAGAGATTGAGACCATCCTGGCCAACATGGTGAAACCCCGTCTCTACTAAAAATACAAAAAAATTAGCTGGGCGTGGTGGCCTGCACCTGTAGTCCTAGCTACTCGGGAGGCTGAGACAGGAGAATTGCTTGAACCCAGGAGGCGGAGGTTGCAGTGAGCCGAGATCGCACCACTGCACTTCAGCCTGGCACCTGGTGACGGAGCGAGACTTCGTCAAAAAAAAAAAAAAAAAAAGGAATACTTGGTATAACAGAGGGGGCTTTCTCTATGACTCAAAGGAATTCATCATAAAAGTGAAATTTCAGACATCAGTGATAAACTAGTAGAAAAATTGCTAACCCCTCAGGCTAAATTTCACTGTTCTGTCACATTGAAACTTTATGCAAACAAAATAGGAATTTTCATGACTCTTTGCCAAATTTTTCCCTCTGCTTAAGGCACCCTACCTAAGTCAGTTTCTTTTTCTGTCTCTCTCTGTCTGTCTTTCATTTTCCCCTCCTCTCACTTCCTCTGTCTCTTGCTAGGTAGCTCTCATTCTCACTCTTGCTCTTACTCTAAAAGCAAAACATCTGCAACCATCATGGACTAGTTATAACCTCTCCTCCTCAGATTCAAATCTCTTTCTTGCTTTTAGAAGAATTAATGGCTCCCTTCTTCAGGCTCTCCTCACACGTATCTATAACTCACAGCCTGTATCATATTCTGTATTAAAGTTAGCACCACTCAGTTTAGTAGTAATAAACCTTTACATTTCTATTATAAATCTTATTGTTTACAAAGTACTTTCATATATATCATCACATGTGATCCTGACAACAGCTCTGTAAGATGAGAATTAACTTTGTTTTAAAATGAGAATATCTAAACATCAGAGATATGACCCAAGATAATACATTTAGTAAGCAGCTGTCAAAGTTAGGTCTTCTAACATTAAAGTTATTTCTCTAGTGTAATTTAGAGACAATATTCTTTGCATAACATCTTACAAATTGAGAACTTCATCTACTGGATCTGAATGGAGAAAGTAATAAGCTACATATTCTTAAACTTTATAGTTTCCTTGCCTCTTATGTTTAACTATCCAGCAATTTTTATTTGTCATACTCTTTTAACATTTCTCTTCAAAACTGCAAGTTCTGTTTTTGTTCCAGAAATATTCTGTGGAATTAACATGTGCATAGAGTCAAACTACTTGAATTTTATTTTAAAGTATATTTATAAAGGTCTTTCTGCACATAGATAATGTATCGGATCACTTGACTCAAGTAATTAAACTATACTATTATTATGTGTGACTGGGAAATTTCCTTTAAATAAACTAATTTCAATTATTCACTTAATTGTGGGTTTGGGTTTTTAACCCTGCTACATGGAATAACTAACTCATAAAATTTAAAGTAGATTCAAGTTTAGACAGAGGATGTCTTGAGCTGTCATTTAATGGAAACGGCTCAGAGAAGTTGCTACATCTAACCGGTGGCAGAAACTTTCCTAGATTAGCTAACACTTGTGAGGCAGGAAGAAATGCGAGTCACTATATAGCTGATTTTCCATACAATAATGAATGTCATGATCTCATTATAGTAACCCTTTTTAAAACGAAATTTAAAAAAAAGTAAAAGTAAAAAAACAATAGGACTTTGGAGAGGCATTTCTCCATGGCATTCCTATAGATCTTGTGTTAGGCTATCTTTTCAAGGTTGTTCCCATAGCAAAGTGCTCCTTGGAAGCTAGAAATACTGTCTCCATATAGGTCAAAGAACAGATTTATCTGCTGACCAAGGTAGCAAAGATGAGATGTTTCCATTTTCTTCCTGGAGACATTCCAGTGTCATCAAGATAATGTCTTTTCCGGAGAAGAGGTGGATACGTCTGCCAGAAATCCATATATAAAACTAGGATATCCTCATCTGAGAATTCCTCAGCTGTGACAGAGATTCACAGAGTGATCATTTGTTACCTGGGTCCATGTCTGCATTGCCCCTGCTTCTTTTAGTATTATTAAAGAAATATTATTTAATATTATTATGAACTCCATGTACAGACTTTTATTAGCAGCAAATGTTTCCTCATTTACACAAACCATAATTTTTTGCTCAGTGCTATATAATTTTTTATTTTTCTCTACTACAAATACACATTAATGAACATCAATGTTCTTAATTTTGTCTGTATATTATGTGATTTTTAATAGGATAGCTGTGCAGATGTGAAATTATCTAATGACATGCTAAAAATATTATTTGAGATTCTTACTTTAGTTTACCAAAATGCTTCCCAAAAATTAAAACCAAGTTGTGTTCTCACTAGCCATGTCATAATGTGTTTTCATAACTATAATCTTTCACTTCTTCTCCACCACTCATGGTTTTAGCTATTCTGGATTCTTCACACTTCCTCAAATTTCTATAGAGTTTTTCAACACAGTCTTTCCTTGACTTTAAATGCTGTTAGCATATACAACTCTTACCCTGCAGAGCACAGCCTATCACTTTCTCAGAGAGTTCCCTGACTTCCCAAATTACCATATATCATCATTATGATACTGACACTTACTTTTGTGATACTCAGCCCACATGGAACTGAAGTTTTATTTCTGGCTTAAATTTAAGCTGTATGAGAGCAGAGGTCTCATTTGCTATGTTCATTGTTGACTCCCTGCTGCTAACACAGCTTAGCATGGAGTAAGTAAATATGGGCTTGTGTATATTTCTCAAATGAATGAATCCTTCTTAAGTAAGTGAATTTTTTTTCAATGTTCACAAAAATCTAGTGAGGTAGGTATGGCAATTATTCCTAATTTGACTTGTAATGAATCACAGAAATAGTTTGATCTTCTCAACGTCCAATGAGTTGGTGACAGAGACATAATCACAAGCCAGGTTTCTTGGCTCCTGGAAGATCACTTTTTCCAATATATGTTTCAGATATTTTGAGTATTTCTGTGATTTAAAATGACATTTTTATGCAAATTGAATTCCAGGGATAATCAGAAATTCTCTAAATATTTATTGTCTCTGTGTCCATAGAGATATAGAATAAGACCTCTGAATCAATAATTTCTCTAGTAATGGATTCAATTTAACAAAATCAGAAATTATAACCATAGAGGGAACAGTTTGTTTTTTCAGCCTTCTAGGGAGCAGTGTTAAACTTAGTTCTGAAAATTAGATGATAGTTTCATTTTGACTTTCAGACATGTCATGTGAATCATGCGCAGATGAGTTTTTCTTAATTAACTCTTGCAATTATGCAACAGATTTGTTGCCTACAATTTTAAGTTTCTTGAAAAAAAATCAAGAAAGACAGTCCAGCATGGGACACTAATTTTTATTTATTCCTCTTCATTCAGATTCTAAGCAACTAGAAAGTTCAACTTGTAGTAATGTTTCAATACCTTTTATGAGAGATAAATGATAAGTTGACAATAGAAAATTTTAAAAAGCATCTCATTATAGGACACATTGTGGTATAACAGTATAATGAAACCTACCAGGTTCAACATTCTGCTCAGCCTATAGCACGGAACCACATGCTCATAGTAACGTGCATTAGGAGTGGCCACACTCCAGTTTCTGCGGCCCCTAAGTTCTCTAGAACGTTAGGGGCTGTTGACTCCAGACTTCTGATCAGTGTCCTAATAAACTGAGAATATTTGCCATGAGCCCAAGAAATGGGACACCAATTTGGCATATGGTCCTGCAGATAGAACCCGTCTCAAATGGCTATGACTTAGGGATGGCTGAATTAAAAAATCACTCATCAAATATTAGACTCAAAATTTCCTTGCTTTCATCATATCATTCTTTCTTTCTTAGTCCTCGTTCCGTATATCTTAACTTCTCTTTTATGAACCTCTTTTCTTGAACATTTTTGTTAAATTTATTTTAAAGTATCTTCAGCCCTTTCTTTCCCCATTTTACCATGCATGATACAAGCTTTCTTTGGGTGTTCTCTACTCTTGTAATGTCAGCTCTCCTTTATTTAGTGATGACCAATAAAAACTGTGTTAGCTAGTACCTAAGGTAACCTGAACACTTTGTAAATAGTCTCATTGTCTGCCTATTCCTTGAAGAGAGTAGATGATCAATAAATATTTATTGTGTGATTGAGTGACCATTCCCCTGAGTCTTACACCAATATTCCAGGCTTTTACTAGAAAACTCCATTATTATATCCCACAATATACTTTTTTCCAAAAATACCTACTGTACGGTCATTTTCTCTTGCTTAGTAGCTGCAACACTTACCAGTAGGTACTCCATATTGAATAGATATTTACTGAATAAATAAAGTTTTTAAGGTTCAAAAATTAGTATAATTATTTTATTATCTATGGATGACCATTTATTCAGAATATCTCTTTAGTCTGTGTACAAGTAAGGCAGTATGGCATCCTGGGAAGAAATAGGTATCTGACTTTTCATAAATTGAAAATCAATAAAACTGTCTAGTTTAGCTAGTTATTAACTGCATGATGTTTATTAAGATCTCTTTGTTTGGAACACTTTTTCATTTTCAAAATGAAGTAAATAATGCCTGCCTTATAGTGCACCTGTAAGGATTAGACAGTGTGAACATGTACATATTATCTATAGATAATAGATACTTAATAAGCAGTAACTGTTATTATAAAAATGGATTATACCCATACCTGCTGCCTCTCTCCATGCTCTCACCTTTAATTCAATTTCTTTGTCCTTCCTAGTTTATTAATAATGCTGTTGTCAGAACTCTGTACCCTACATCAGTGCAAAGGCCTGTTAACATGATAGAAGTCAAAACAGGAAAAAATATATTAGAAATTAAAAACATAGGCAACCTAATAACAGTATAAATTTGCATTCCGAGAATTCTCTCCTTCTAAACTCAATCTTAACTAGATGTTGAAATGAGATCAAACTCAGCACTGGCAAGCTGGCAAATGTTTGAGAGAACATTTGAGGCTGAAGGCTTAGGCAGAATTTCCAGAGGAGAGGGCTGTTGTGCAACACCTAACGAATAGGCAAAAAGTATAAGTTACGAACAAGATATGATATACATACATGGAAGTATAACAAATAGCATAGCAACTAATCTATTAACAAATAATTAAATAACTGAAAAGTTAGAATGAAGTTACATTGTGAGATTTCAATTACTCTTTCAGAATGAAAAGTTGTAATAGACAAAAAAAATGCAAGGTCATAAAGAGATTTAATACAATCACATTGAGTGTGTATCACAACCTGTCGAGAAGTAAAATGTAATTTTTTACATATTCATTTCATAAAATTTAGCCATTAACTTCGCCACAAAGAAAGCATTAATAAAATGGGCAGGTGCGGTGGCTCACACCTGTAATCCCAGCACTTCTAGAGGCCAAGGCAGACAGATTACGAGGTCAGGAGATTGAGACAATGCTGGCTAACATGGTGAAACACCGTCTCTACTAAAAATACAAAAAATTAGCCGGGCATGATGGCACCCTCCTGTAATCCCAGCTACTCAGGACGCTGAGGCAGGAGAATCACTTGAATCTGGGGGGCAAAGGTTGCAGTGAGCAACCAGCCTGAGTGACAGAGCAAGATTCCGACTCAAAAAAAAAAAAAAAAAAGCATTAATAAAATCTTAAATATTGGCAATTTATATGTCAGATTCTCAAAACAAACTACTAACATAAGAAAATAAATTATGGTTAAAACTTAACTTGTTATAAGAAAGTGACTTATTCATAATCTATAGAACAAGCTAGAAATCGAATCTAAATTATAAACTTTTTTAATACAAAGGAAAAGAAGCACTTTATATTATAACTTGTGGGATGCAAGTTTGTCTCAAAAGAAAACCTAGAGCCTAATATGTCTTTAGTATTTAAGGAAAAGGTTGAAAATGAGGTGCTAAGTACTATGTTAATAAATTAGCAGAGGAAAAATAAAATGAGACAAAGTAGGAAGAAAAATTAGAACTAATAAAAGATGAAATTAACAAAAACAAACAAAATATCAGGGTAGATGAATATATCCAAAGTTTTTTTAAACAGATATCCAAATTTAGATCTATCAAATCCTTCATTAGATAAAAATATACAATTTTGTAAGTAATAAAAAATTTTGAAAATGAAAACAGTAATCCAAAAATGTATGTAGAGGGGGAAAAATGCCTGAGAAAAGCTGAGAAATATAAAAAAAGAAGAGTGAGGGAACTTGCTTTAAAACTAATTACTGAAACAAAACAGCAAAATACTCCAGAATTTGGTATTACAATTTAGAAGGAAAATAATATTTATTTAATAAATGGTTCTGGTACCACGGACAAGATGAAAAGACAATTTATATATCACATCATATAGAAAACCAGGTTTTAGGTGTTTCAGAGATACAATATTAAAATTAAAGGATAATTATTTGAAATATTTCAACCAATTTTAAACAACTTGAAATATTTAAATTAAAAAATGTTTGAAGTAACTCAGAAAAGAACGGATGTGTTTGAGGAAACGGCCACGTGGCACATGGCAGGACTGACATTGCTGGTGGAAATGTGATTAGCTAAGTCTGTTCTGGATGTTTAATCTAGCAATGTCTATTGACCTAGCAATTAGTTCTCATCACATTTCTATAGAAATAAAAGTATCTGTAGGAAGGATATATGTTCAAAAATTTTAATTGCAACATTGCATTGTCAAAAAAATGATAATCCTAAAATACTTGGAAATAATCCTAGTGTTCATTGATAACAAAACAGTTACAGACCTTAAATCCCATTCAGTGATTTTCCATAAATGAATTCAATTTCTTGATGTCAATGGATCTATGTAATGTATTTATAAGAATGTAGGAATTTTGTTAGGAATGAAATCAGGTTAAGGAGAATTAATGAAAGAAAGAAAATTTGGTTGAAGAGAAATGTATACAGTATGTTACCATTTCATGAAAATAAAAGGCCACAAAAATCCATACATATGTTCATCAAAATAATAATAACAGCACCTTCACTGTGCTTATTCTATGACACTATTGTTCTAAGCATTTCACATAATAATTTATTTAAAACTTCATTACAACCCTATGAGATAGATACTATTGTTATCCTGGTTTTACAGATGGAGAAACCAAGTCACAGAAGATAAGTAAGTTTCCTAAAGTCATACAGGTAGAAGGAGTCAGTGCCAGGATTCAAACCATGCATTCTGTTTCCAGAATCTGTGCCCTTAAACAATACGTGCCCTGCTGCTTATGCATATATGTAAATGGCTGCGTAAGTTTAATAAAAGAGGGAAGGATACACACCGGGGAGTGAACACACAGTACCTTGCTTGTGAGGGTGTATGGTAAAAAAAGAAGGGGAGGGAAGTTAAGGACAAGAACAATGACAATTATAACACAATGGCAAAATGCGTTTGGTAATGTTAAGTAAAATTTAAGTACTTATCTTAGTTAAGTACTTAAATTTTGTAAGTAAAATGTTAATGTTAAGTAAAATTTATAGAATTTTATGTCTCCATCGTATAATAAAAATATAAATAAAGTTAAGTAGAAGAAACAAAGACAGGAAAGGAGTAGGAGTAGGCATCAATGAAAATGAGGTCTTTTATTCCTGAGTTCTGTTAGCTTATAAACTTTATTATTTTTATGTACGATGGAGACACAAAATTTATAAAATTTATATAATTTTATGTCTCCATCGTATATAAAAATATAAAAATATATTTATTATTTTTATATACAATGGAGACATAAAATTTATAAACTTTATAAAACTTTATAAACAAGAAAGGAGTCGGCATCAATGAAAATGAGGTCTTTTATTCCTTGGAGTTCTGTTACCTTAATCTTTAGTATCTGCAGCAAAGTTATTTATTCACATTCTATCTATCTGTCTATCTATCTATCTATCTATCTATCTATCATCTATCTATCTAAAGGGTGCTATGTTTAAAGTGGAAGAAGAGGCCAGGTCCAGTGGCTCACACCTTTAATTCCTGTGTTTTGAGAGGCTGAGGTGGGAGGATTGCTTGAGGCCAAGAGATGGAAGCTGCAGTGGGCTATGCCAGTGCACTCCAACCTGGGCAACAGAATGAGACTGCGTCTAATAAAAATAAAAAACAAAGTGGAAGAGTCATGTACAAACGAGCCTTATTTCTGCAACTGATTATGCAAATAAAGTATTTTAAATGTTCCCCTATTATTACTTGGGTAAGTTACCTGATTCTTGGAAAAGAAATGAAATTTCTCAACTGGGAGAAACTGATAGTCCTGACCTTTAAACCTGCCATCCTTAAACCAGCTGCTGGCCTGGCTTGCTGTCTTCATGCCAAGATTCCTTACAGATTTGCTCTTTTAGAATTTACGTTGTTTGACTTCATGTTCCCTCTCAGCAATAGCTTTATAAAGAAAAGAGGAGCCAACTCACATTACAAAACTTTGCAGATAAAATGCTGTTGACATAGGGTGTAACATCCCATTGCCCAATGCACGTTTATAACTTGAGTTGAAGTTAGCAAGCTAAATATATGTAAAGTCATCCAGGGTCAATTTTCATAGCTTCCAAACTAATCCACACTAGCATGTTGACATAAAATCCCTCATGCTGCTGGGGCTCACTAGATCCCTTATTCTAGATGAGTATCTCTGAAAATGAAGTCCGTGTGTTAGATGAATATCTCTGAACGTGAACAGTATGAGGTAACAAATATAAATTTAACTGGGCATGGTAGCTCAGGCCTGTAATCCCAGCACTTTGGGTGGCCAAGGCAGGTGGATCACTTGAGGTCAGGAGTTTGAAACCAGACTGGCCAACATGGCAAAACCCCATCTCTACTAAAAATATAAAAATTAGCCAGGCATGGTGGCGGGTGCCTGTAGTTCCAACTACTTAGGAGGCTAAGGTAGGAGAATGACTTGAACCTAGAAGGCAGATGCTGCAGCTGAGATTGCACTACTGCATTCCAGTCTGGGTGACAGAGTGAGACTTTGCTTAAAAAAAAAAAAGAGAAAGGCTCTTCTGCCTGCCGCCACGTGAGATGTGCCTTTCACCTTCTACCATGATAATGAGGCCTCCCCAGCCACATGGAACTATGGAATTTCACCATGTTGGCCAGGATGGTCTTGATCTCTTGACTGCATGATCCACCCGCCTTGGCCTCCCAAAGTGCTGGGATTACAGGCATGAGCCACCACACCCGGCAGTGAAGATATTTCATACACTATAGAGAGCAATATAAACCCAGAGATTGCTGCTCTTACCAGTTAACTGGTATTACAATGTACCAATGGCAAGGCTCCCCTCACCCTCAGCTGTCACTTCTGCTGGCCTCAGTGACTCACGTGATGGTGGGATCCAGACCTTCATCCCCAAGGAGCTTGAGCCCCTGGTCATCACGCCCTTCTCAGGCCAGAGTTGCATGACCCTGTCCATTTGCAGTTACAGTGAAACAAAGGAACACCAAGAAGCTCCCAAGCAGATCACCCAGGATCCACAGGGATTCCTCCTTGCCCCATTGTGTAACAGCTTTATTACTGTTTATACTCAGGGTCAAACACCTATACCAAGACAAGGGTGCCAACACCCGTCTTCTTTATTGTTTTTTAGACAGAGCCTGCCTCTGTTACCCAAGCTGGAGTGTAAAGGTGCGATCTTGGCTGACTGCAACCTCCTCCCAGATTCTCATGTCTCAGCCTCCCATGTAGCTGAGATCACAGGTGCATACCACTACACCTGGCTAATTTTTGTATTTTTAGTAGAGATGGGTTTTCACCATGTTGGCCAGTCTAGTCTCGAACTCCTGAACTCAGGTGATCTGCCTGCCTCAGGCTCCCAAAATGCTGAGATTATAAGCATGAGCCACCATGCCCAGCGACCCTTCTTGATGGCTAGTCCTGGACACAAGCAGCTCAGAACACCCAGGAGGTAGACATTGCTTATAATTTAATGCAGATCTATTTCTTTTTCTTTTTTTTTTTAGATGGGGTGTCACTATCTTGGCCCGGTTGGTCTTCAACTCCTGGCCTCAAGCGATCCTCCTACCTTGGCCTGCCAAACTGCTGGAGTTACAGGTATAAGCCACCATGCCCAGCCCTTTATACAGATCTTTTTAGCAAAAGTGTGCACCCCTGTAGGACTGGCACCCTCTAACCCTGCAGAGCCCAGAGTTGCAGGACAGGCAAATACAAAGTCTCCCTCTGGGTCACTGGAGTAATGGTAAATGGGATCACTCTTCCTTCCACCTCTTGGTTCCTATACTCCTTTTTTCTTCTCTATGGGGACCCAATGCCATGTAAAGGTCTTTGTTCAGGCTGGGCATGGTGGCTCATGCCTGTAATATCAGCACTTTGTGGGACTGAGGTGAAAGGATCACTTGAGCCCAGGGGCTTGAGACCAGACTGGACAATGTAGCAAGACCCCATCTCTGTTTTAAGAACATAAAAAAGAAAACAAAAAGAAAAAAAAAAAGAAATATAAAATTTATCATCTGTTGAACCAAATGCTTGGCAAATGAAAATTCGCTCCTAATAAACCTCTTCTCTTTTTTTTTTTTTTGAGATGGAGTTAAAGCTGGAGAGTAAGTAGTTTCCATCAGTGTTAAATATATATTATTGAGCACCTATTATGTGCTAGGAATACGTAGTGAATAAGACAGACAAGGCTCAAGCTGCATAGAGTTTATATTCCAGTGAAGCAGATACATAATGCACAGGAAAATGCAATACTTCAGGTAGTTTTAAGTATTACCTGGAAATAAATAGGGTGATGAAAAATGAAAATGAAACTTAAGCCTGTCAACAGACTGAATGGACCATTTCTTGGCCAATGGTATCCCAGAGAAACCTTGAAAACTGAGTTAGCCACAATGGGATGGGAAGTTGGGCACACCTTGTTAAACCCCCTTGGTTTCTAACCACCATTTGCTTTTTTTTCCTAAGGGTTAAAGCAAGCTTGCCCAACTCACAACCCATGGGCCACATGTGGCACAGGATGGCTTTGAATATGGCCCAACACAAATTTGTAAACTTTCTTAAAACATTATGAGATTTGTGTGAAGTTTTGTTTTTTTTTTTTTTTTGCTCATCAGCCATTGTTAGCCATTGTTAGTGGTTAGCGTTAGTGTATTTTATGTGCGGCCAAAGACAATTCTTCTTCTCCCATTTTACGTGTGGCTCAGGTAAGCCAAAAGATTGGACAAACCTGGGTTAAACAGAAACCAGCCCTTTGGAAGTATTCACTCCACCACTGAAATCAACCAGTGCCTGATGCTGCCCCTTCTTTTGGCAGTTTCAACAAGACAGCTAACCAGCGTTCCTTCCTGAAGAGAGACCACCGACTATCAAGTGGTTCTGTAAGTCTACAGGAAGATGAGTAGTGAGGGTTTTTGTGTCCTATGCTTTTCCTTTTGACATGAGAAGGCCAAAAACTCCACCCTCAGATGGTGCTTATGGCTTATTTTTTGCACATGGGTCCCACAGAGAGGCATGGAGCAAAATTGCACGTGTGTGTGTTTTTCTCCCTTCATAAATATTCATGACTTCTCTTATAGTTTATTGAATATGTATATTTGGCCACCTTATGCAGTATAAATCCCTGTCTTATTCTTTCCACTCTCATAGTATCTGTTTCTGGCTTCTGGCCAGAGGCTACACTTCCTGGCCTGTCAGAATGGCCACCCTCCAGGCTGCAACCCTTTATGAGAAACAAAGCTCTCTTTTATGTATTTATTAACTTCCTCATTCTTCAGTTGACAATTATAAAATCAAACAGCTGGAAAAGACCACCACAGATATTATGGTCAGTGGAGGCCTTTCTGAGAAGGTGAAAGATTTATCAGTGAGAATTTTACAAACAGTGAGAATGAGCAGTTTTTTGAAAAAACAACTTGAATTATTTCAGGCAGAGAAAATGGCAAAGTGCAAACAAAGATAACAAAGAGAGAAGTCTAGAAGGTTTGAGGATCAAATAAAAAGCTAGTTCCTAGGATAGTGAACAACGAGAGGAACAAAGGGATAGATCGGGCCAATGACGTAGGGCCTGGTGGGATTTTACTCAGACATGACACAAAGGTAGCCTATTGAGGAGTATTAAGCAATGGAATTAATGATTCACATTGAAATTTAAAAAATCAAAGTGATGATGGTACACTCAGTCAGACTCACTAATCAGATACGGGGTGAGAGACAGAAGAGGGAAGAGCCAAGGAAGACACTTAGGTTCTTGGCTTGTGCATTAAATTCAATGAAAAAAAAATGAAATTAGAAGGTAATTGCTATAGTCCAGGAAGAGATGATGGCATATTAGACCAGAGTGGTGTTGGTGGAAACGAGCGAAGTGGACACATTCATGAAGTTTGTCCTTGTCTCTTCAGTGCTGCTCTTACTCGTGTGGCCTATGGCTTAATCCTCATCTACCAGTAAACAATGCTTCTCAAAATTTTCATTTCAAAAACTTGGTTTATTTAACAGAAGTAGGTAAGTGAGAATGAGATCAAATAGTAAAGACTATCTCAGTAATTCATAGTTTCACAGATGACTCAATATGCGTCATATGTATAGTTCACTTGTAAAACCTTTGTTTTTGATTTTATATTCGACTGCATCAATAATTAGACAAAACTTCACTCTCTTAACTCCATTCTAACAATCTGACTTAAAGCCAGAAGTCTTGCTGGTTATCAGCTTTCTACTCACCAGCAGTATTTTTATTAAAAAGTCACTTATCCTTTCTAAGCCTCAGTTTCCTTATTTATAAAATGGGAGTAACAATATCTGAAAGATGACTCTCAGGTTGACATAAAATGTGAATGTACTGTGCAACTGAAAATGAGTTATTCAAATAGAAAGCATGATTGTTATTTTTCTAACGTCATAAACTCTTATTCCATCACATTAAAAAAGTTCACCTATTTTTTTTAGATCTTAACTGAATAAACCTAGAATATTCTGCTGCCTGATGTACAATAGTAACACTAGTGAGCCACAGTTTGTAAGGGCTCTGCTTTCTGTAATTTTTCAATTCTTGCAATTGCGTCATAGTCATCTAACCACACAATCACACTCTGCTCATCCGTCTTTGCATTGTGACACAGGGCACATATTTTTGAGATAGCTGTCAGTGAGAGATCTCAGAGTGTAAAATTATTCCAGTGCAGAGGTTTTCAGAGTGTGCTCCATGGACCTATGGGGATCCTTTCAGGAGTTTTCAAAATACCTCATTTTCAATTATATATCTGTGTAATGCTGGTTTTTTCATATTCTTCAACTAAAGCAACATATTTCAGTAGATGGAATGCAGAAATGGATGAGACAGCACTCTTTCATTAAGCCAGACATGAAAGATTTTGCAGATCTATAAGACAATGTTGCTCTTCCCATTAATTTTTGTTTGTTTTGGAACTACAACTATATTTTCAAGAGTGTAACTTTCATTTTTTATTGTTAAATGAATAAGTTAATACTTTTTTTTATGTTTCATTTGGAATAGTGTAAATATTATCAGATATTGTCCATACAAGCAAAAGCCCTCTGGGGTCTGTCCTTTAAGAATACAAAGGAGTCCTGAGAACAAAACTTTAAAAAACATTGGTATAGTGCAATCAACCAAGCTGGGCAGCATTACCAACACAAACCTGTTATTTCTTTTCTTCCACCATAATGGTAAGGTCTAATTAGCTGAGTTTTCTTGTACAGAAATTTCATTATTCTCTTCTTCTGCCTTTTTTCCTGCTTCGCTTCCTATCTTCTTTCCTTTCTTTTACACGTTTTATTGAGCGACTAAGTGAGTAAACATTGACCAGGTTCTGTGATGAACCTTGATGTACAAAAATAATGCAGTCCTGCTGCCAAGGAGTATGGAGCCTTGTCGAGAAGACAGTCATTCACTCAGATAATTATAATGAATTACAAACGCAGGAGCCTGAGGTCATAGAAGCGAGCGTTCTGACATCTGCCTAGAAGATCAGAAACAGAATATAGTACCCAGGACATCACAAGACCTGAACAAATCATTCACCCTCCTTTTATGCTTTGAATCAATGCATAATTTCAAACAGAAGTTTCCCCACTGTGGCCTCCATGGTGGTGCTCTGCTCCCATTTCTCTTCCAGAGAACACCTGCCATAGGGATGCCCTTTGCTGACAGCTTCCAGCCATCATGACTTCAGGATTCACCTCAGCTCTCCAATCAAGGCCAACTGCTAAGTGAAGCACAGGTATCAGGCCTGGTCATGTGCGCTTAAGCCAAGCTCCCCTATGGGCAATCTTTGCACCAGAGTTCCTTGCTGGGCTGGTCGAGACTATCCAGAGGTGTATCTCTAATTCTTCTTTGCCCCAGTCCTCTTTTCTGCCTTCTTTTCGCAGGTGTCAGATAACTACCTTGTCATCTGAGAGATTCTCTTCTTATTTCTCTTCCTTCCTACCTTTTCCTTTCTTAGGCATTACTCTAATAAATTCTTTGAGCCTCAATTTTCTCAGAGATAAAATAGAAATTAGGTAATATTTCTTCATACAACTGTGAGATGATTAAATGGGATAATATTAATCTATGTTTGTTATTTTCATAAAATGTAAAGTGGTAAATAAAATTATATTATCATTACTATTAATTACAGAGTTATACATGATAGCGAACAACATTGAACAAATTCTTCCTCTAAGATCTTTGTTTTGATATGCATTCTAGCATAGAGTTTTTCCAATTTACTCATGAGGCAGCGAACATAGAAATCATACTATTATTTGCCAAATGCTATGAAATACAGATAAATTTATATCAATCAAAATGTTCATTTATTTAACAAATATTTGAACACTTATTGTGTTCTAGGAATTATTCAGAGTGCTAGGATTACATTGAACTGGATTTGGAACCTACTGTCTAAATAATAAGGAAAATTTTCTAATAGAAATATACACAGTAATACATGTAGTCGGATCTCCACAGAGATCTGTATTATCTTATTTGGTCTTCTCGAAGCCAGGTGAGGTAGTAGTCACTGGGAATGTAATTACAAACATTTTATAGATGATAAAACCAAGGCACAAAAATAAGTTAAATAACTTTCTCAAAATTAAACACCTGCTGAGTGTCAGAACCAGACTTCAAACAGAGGTAGCTGGCTGAAGTCCTTGCCATTAATGTCTTAGCCAGTGATTCTCCAATTTTAATTTACATCAGGATCCCCTCAAAGGTAATTGTTAAAACACAAATTGCTGGGATTTACCCAGACATTTTCTTATTTGGTATATATGGGACTCAGGAATTTGCATTTCTAACAAATTCCAAGGGTATGCTACTGTAGTTTGAATATAGTCTGTCAACTAAAATGTATGTGTTAGAAACTTGGTTACCAATGCAACAGTGTTGAGAGGTGGGGCCTTTCAGAGGTGATTAGGTCATAAGAGCTCTGTCTTCATTTATGGATTAATCCAATCATGGATTCATGGATTATGGGCTATTAAGGAAGTGAGTTAGTTATCAGGAAAATGAATGTGTTATAAAAGCCAGTTTTTCTGTTTCCTATGTGCTTCCCCACCTGGTGATGCATTGCACCACCTCAGGACTCTGAAGAGTCCCCATCAGCAAGGAGACCCTCACCATTTGTGGTCCCTTGACCTTGGACTTTCTAACCTCCAGAACTGTAAGAAATAAAGGTCTTTTCTTTATAATTATCCAGTCTCATTCAGTTATAACAACAGAAAATGGACTAACACAGATAATTGGTACAAACAAGTAGGGTTGCTGCTAATAGTGAATACCTGAAAATAAGGACATGGCTTTGAAACTGGATAATGAACAGTCTGGAAAAATTTAGAGGAGCAGGCTAGGAAAAGCTTGTATCACTGTGAATGGAGCATTAAGGCTGATTCTGGTGAAGACTTAGAAAAACAAAAGCTAGAGGAAGTCTAAAACTTCTTAGAGATTATCTAAGTGGTCGTGATCAGAATGCGGATAGAAATATGAACAGAAAAGACCATCCTGATGAGGTCCCAGATGGAAATGAGAAACAAGTTATTGGAAAATGGAGTAAACGCCATTGCTGCTATAAACTAAGACCGTGGCTAAATTGTCTGTGTCCCAGGACGTTATGAAATGCAGAACTTAACAGTCATAAACTAGGATATCTGGTGGAAGGAATATCTAAGCAGCAAAGCATTTAGGCTGCTGAATGGTTACTTTTAACCACTTACAGTAAGATATAAGAAAAAACAGGATAGAAAAATTTGGAAAATTTGAAGCCTGGCCATCTTAAGAGTGAAAGGGGTGTCTGAGTATGGTCAGGAGATTGCTAAAGAGATCACCATGAATAGAATTAAGCCAGAGGCTATTGTTCATGACAATGAATTTGAAAACCCCAAAGGCATTTCAGGGATCTTTGAGGCTGCCCCTTCCTCATAGGCCCTGAGCTCTGAGAGGGCAGAATGATTCTAGGGGATGGACTGCTGCCCAGGGCTGCATTGAGTCTCTACTCCCTGCATTCCAGCACACTGCTCCTCAGCCACCCTAGCTGTGGTTCAAGCAGCCACAGGTGCAGATTAACCTGCAGCTCTAGGATGTACAGATGGTAAGCCACGTCAGTATCCATGTGGTACTAATTCTGCAGGTGCACAGAATGCAAGAGCTGTGGAGGCCTGGCAGCCTCCACATAGAATTTGAAGAATGTATTGTACTGCCTGGGGGTAGAGCTACTGCAGAGAGCTTCCAGTAGGGCAATGCCAAGTGAAACAGTGGAACTGGGGCTGTTGCAGCGACCCCCAACTGAGGGCAATGCCTAATGCAGCTGTAAGAGTCAGACTGCCACCAAGTCCCCAGAACAGTAGAGCCATCAGCAGCATGTAATACCTGCTTGGGAAAGCTGAGGGCACCAGTATGCCTTGAGGCCTCCCTGAATACCCCATCCCCAAATGTGCACAAGATGCTGGACATGGAGTCAAAAAGATTATCCTCCAGCCTTAAAATTTAAGTCTGCTCTGCTGGGTTTTTGACTTGCTTGGGCCTGCTGCTTCTTCATTCTGGCCTATTTCTCTCTTTTGAAAAGAGAATGTAAATCTATACTTGTCCCACCAAAAGAATCACTTTTATAATGATTCTACAATTTTACATAGAAGTGAAACCCCCATCTTTGCAAAAATTATAACTGAGGAAATTGTGAGAGTGGAAGAAATCAGAGCTGATTCCATCTTGCTTCTAACTTTTAACCTGTCCTTTCTGAGTGTCCTGGAAGTAGATAAATTGTTTTGATTTCAAAAACTCACAGACGAGACACTAGGCTTTTGAGTTGGTGCTGGAACAATTAAGTCTTTTGGGACTACTAGGATGGAATGACTGTATTTTGGAGTTTGAGAAGGCCATGAATTCTGAGGGCCAGGGACAGAATGCTATGGTTTGAATATAGTTTGTCCCCTAAAAGTGTTGAAATTTGGGACCTTTGAGAAGTGATTGGCAGTGCCCTCATTAACAGATGAATCTTATTCATAGATTAATAGACTAATGGATTAAGGAGTTATCAAGGGTTCGTTATCATGATGGTGGGTCTGTAATAGGTACTGGTTTAGCCATCTCTCATGACCTCCCTTGCCATGTGATGCCCTGTACTACCTTAGGATTCTACAAAGAGTCTCAACCAGCAGGCCCCATTCAATGTGGCCTCTTGACCTTGGACTTACCTGTCTCTAGAACTATAAAAAAATAAGTTTCTCTTTCTTTTAAATAACCGAGTCTCAGCTATTCAGTTCTAGCAAGAGAAAACAGACTAAGACAGAGGCTGATGCCGCTGGTCCTAGGCTACAGGTTGAGAACCACTCCTAAGTAATGCTGCCTCTGTATAAACCTACTTCTAATTATGGCAGCCTTGAGACAGACTGTTTTGTACATACACTCACTTTTGCTTTATGTAATTTTAATATATACTGAATTTTTGGGAATGCAACCTCCCGATAAATCTTCAGTGAAAAATTATACTTTGTTCTGGAAATGTGACCAATAATTGTGTAACATCAACAACCCTGGTACGGTGTTTGAGTGATTATTTGATAAGGTATTTGAATTATAACTCAACAGAAAACATTTCCATTCTCAGAAAAAAAGTTCCTACCACTTTTACCATGATTCTACAATTTTAGATAGAAATGAAACCCTCTTTGCAAAAATTATAACTGAGGAAATTATGACAGTGAAAGAAATCAGACCTAACCGACTTGCATGTTGCTTCTATTAAGCTGTCCTTTTTAGTTCCTGGGCATCAGCTGAACAAACTTAGGAAAGGAATTCAGTTCATGCTTTGACTCTGAAACAAAATCGACAATAGCCCTTTCCCAAAAAGACCCCCTTCTTGCCTGGGGACCAGTCTGCCTTTGCAGGATGAACAAATTAGCTACAAGATTAGAAATTACGGTTTAGGGGTCATGCAACCTCTGGTTCCAAGAGTCTGCACCCTCTTGCCCCCTAGATTGCTCCTGGGGATAGCATCTCTATTGTAATATCGAAGACCAGTGGTTGAGATATTTTGCAGACCCTACACTCCATGGATCAGCTGACACCATCTAGACCAGTAATCGGGTTCAACCATTTCTGCCATCCCACCTAGGAAGAGAAGATAGCAAGAAAACCTCACTTAGACGCCCCTATGATTCCATCTTTAAGCTGACCAATCAGCACTCTCTACTTCCCAAGGCCCTATCCACGAAATTACCTTTGAAAACTGTCATCCCTGAATGCTCTGGAAAACTGATTTGTGTAATAATAGAACTCTAGTCTCCACCCACAGCTGACTCTGCATAAATTAAATTACTCTATCTCCATTGTGATTCCTAGTCTTGATAAATTGGCTCTAAGCAGCAGTTAAGGTGAACCCATTGGGCGGTTACAGAAGTGTGAAGAGCAAGTATCTGAGTGCCTCATTATGTTTTCCAATATGTTCAAACTTGAACATTTTACATGATGGAATATATCTTAATATATTAGAAATATATTAAAAAATCGGATTTCTTCTTTATATTACATTTGGTATTACATTTCTTCTTATTAAGTGGTTTATATATGAATTTCATTTCAGAGTAGTAAAGGATTTGGGGTCTGATCAGTTTGAGAATCAATTTTGTGAGTGTGCATGTGGAATGGAGAATTAGTATTTATTTTTGAGAGAGAACAGTTTGGGGATTATTAGATTAGTTGAAATAAACTAAACCAAAAATTAATGTGCCTGAGGTTTATTCTTAAATCTCAGTAAGTGGCAATATGACATTCAGCAAGTGATTTAACTCTGAATCTCCATTTCCCAATTTTAAAATGAATCCATTAGACTAAGATGTCTCCACTATCTTTTTCTATTATTCATTCATTGAATAAAGAGTGTTTTAAACATTCTTTATAGTTAAGTGTGTTACTTTGATTATGTTCATCAAAGAAATTTCCACCTAAACTGGCTCTTCAATATTGATGACCTAATACAACTTTTAATGTTTTAACAGTCAGTAACACACTTTCCCAGAGATTTAGGAAGGCAACTTTAATCTGTTAGGATATCTGTAACCAGTAAGTGTGTTAGCTTAATTATACAATGTCAGCTTTTAATTCTAAGAAGGTCTATAAAACCTAAAAGTAAGGTCTTCCCGACCCTACCCCCTCCCAACCCCAGACATTTGAAGTTTGTGCCCCCATTGAAGAGTATTTTCACCTTTGAGTTTTCAGGGGCAACTCATTTTGCCTCACTGAAACTGGGTTTCAGGTTTGGCAACCAAGATAAGGATATTAAGTACACTTATCTTAACACTTAAGGACACTTTCTGGATAAGCCAGAATCGAGGGAGTTAAAAGTGAATAATTTGGACTTGCTCTCTTTGAATGTTTATAATCTGGTGAAAAATTAAATGGACACATGGACCCAGCACAGTGGCTCACGCCTGTAATACCTGTAGTTTGGGAGGCTGAGGCAGGCGGATCACCTGAGGTCAGGAGTTCGAGACTAACCTGGCTAACATAGTGAAACCCCATTTCTACTAAAAATACAAAAAATTAGTTGGGCATGGTGGTGTGCACCTGTAATCCCGACTACTTGGGAGGCTGAGGCAGGAGAATCACTTGAACCCAGGAGGCGGAGGTTGCAGTGAGCCGATCGCGCCACTGCACTCCAGCCTGGGTGACAGAGGGAGACTTCATCACGGGGATGGGGGGGTGGGGGGGTGGGAATGTATATGAATATTTATTTGTGACCAGTGTAAAGGGGGCAAAAATTCATATGCCAAAGAAAACGAGGACACATCAGGTCTGTCTTGTTCATCACTGTCCACAGGGCCTGACACCTAGTAGGCTCAGTGGGAGAAAAGAGCCCCAATTACCAACAAAAGCCAGGAAAGAAAGGGAGGCTCTTACAGAAAAGAGTGAGAGTTAAACTGAGCAAGGAGGCACCTGGAAATAGTGTTACCTAATAATTGTTGGCGATCAGACTGGCACACTCCAACGGTTCATAAGACCAGACTTCTCCCATCAGCTAGCTTCCTTCCTCACCCTTCTCACCCTGGGCAAGCCGCTTCCTCTCTCTAGGTCGCCTGCTTTTCATCTGTAACACAGAAGATGTTGAGCAATACCACTTCTGAGAGTGCCCTGTGTGTGTGTGCCAGGGGGAAACCCCCCACAACGCCAATACAGCAAAACTACACGTTTGCAAAATCGAATTCTGCTGTATGCAAACAGGCAAACAGCGTTTACCAGGAAACAAAACCAAATCAAACACATAAAAAGGTAGGGAGAGTTGGAAAACGGAAGGAAGGTAAGTTCTCAAACAGCTAGAACAGTGGATATTAGTGAAGATTTTCAGAGGAAAAAAAAGTTGGTAATGAGGCAACCAGACCTGAGAAAAAAGACGAAGAGGGAAGAACAGCAAGTAAAACAGAACTCCACTTGTTAAATCTCTCCTTCTGTCGGCCTCTGTCACCAGACCCACCCCATTATCCCACCCCCCACCCTCTTTCCTTCCCTCCCCACGTTACTGCACAGGAACGAAGGCTGGGTCCTGTGCGGACCGCTTGTGGCTCCTAAATCCTCTTTTTGTCGCCCTGACTGCAAAATTTTGAAACGTCCTTCGGCAAAGAAATCCGTCCCTGGGCTCTTCCCCAGGTCAGGGTCCAGGTGCAGCCAGGTGAAGGCCGGCGTGCGCTCCCAAGTCCCGCTTCAGCGGCGGGCGCGCGCCTGGCGCCCAACCCCCAATCCCCCGCTGCTCAGCGGCCCCGCCCCCGCGTTTCCGGACCGGCGTAGCTATTTGAAGGCGCGCGCCTCGCGCTGGACTGACCCAGAGTCCGCGGCGCTCGGCTTCCTGTTCGCTCTTCACCTCCTTTTCCAGCCCCCGGCAGCATGGGTGCTGGGCCCGCCTCGCTGCTCACTGTCCTCCTGCTGCTTCTCTCCGGCGACCGCACGGTGCGCTGCGACACACCTGCCAACTGCACCTATCCTGACCTGCTGGGCACCTGGGTCTTCCAAGTGGGCTCGAGCGGTTCCCAGCGCGATGTCGACTGCTCGGTTATGGGTAAGCCGCCGGCTCCGCAGTCCTCCGGGTTGCCCTTCTGCCCTTGAGCCCCTAACGCAGCGCGGCGCCAACCACCGCTTCGCCCCAGGCAGACGCTTGTGGGTGGCCAGAGCATCTTGACTGGATTCGGGGACCCTTGGGGACCTTCTTCCCCGCCAGGCCCGCGAACTTAAAGTTTATCTGCTGAGAACTTCTAACTCCACACTCTCTTGGTTATCTGGGGACTCAACACTTTTATCCAAAACTTTTTCATCCTTCCCCTTAATGTTTTGTTTTTTTTTTTTTTGTTTTTTTTGTCTAGTTTGTTGGTATGAGAGAGACTTAGGAACTGGAATCTTTTGATTCCCCAGTCGGATCTGTCAGCGTTATTTTTTAAATTTTATTTATTATTATTATTGTTCTAGTGAAGACAGATGAGCTCAAAGACACTCGAGGATATAGCAGGAAGTTTTCTTTTTGTTAGGTTGTGGGAAAAGGCCCTTCTGCCCAGCGATTTTGGTTTGAGCATGTGTTGAAGAGTCCTAGAAAACGTCTTTACCACTCTGCATTGTTTCATGCGTTGCAGAGAGGTAATTTTTTTAAAAAAATTAATTAATAACAAAATTTAACTCTGAACCTAGTGACTATATTTAGAAATGCCCAGAGTCATGCACAATGCCTGGTTGATGGAAGGCTCTCAATAAATATCTAGTTTTTCAACATTCTGGGGATATTCCATATGCCTTCAAATAACATGGTTACTCCTAGAACAAAGAACCTACTGAAGGGGGTGGAGTGGAAAAAAAGAATCACTGGTCAGAAGAGTCACACTGTGGTCCACCCAAACCCTCTTACAGCCTGTGACTTTTGCAGAGTCAGTGAAAAATCAGCTATAATTTTCTTGTCAGCCGCAGAACAAAATGATTGTTTTTTTTTTTTCTTTTTTCTTTTTTTTTTTTTTTGAGAACGGAGTCTCCCTCTGTCACCCAGGCTGGAGTGGTGCAATCTCGCCTCACTGCAACCTCCACCTCCACCTCCGCCTTCCCCTCTGCCTCCTGGGTTCAAGAGATGCTCCTGGGTTCAAGAGATGCGCCTCCGGAATAGCTGAACTACAGGCGCGTGCCACCATGCCCGGCTAAATTTTTTTTTGTGTTTTTAATAAAGACCGGGTTTCACAGTGTTAGCCAGGATGGTCTCAATCTCCTGACCTCTTGATCCGCCCCCCTCGGCCTCCCCAAGTGTTGGGATTACAGGCTGAGCCCCCATGCCCAGCTTTTTTTTTTTTTTTTTTAATTTGAGTTTGAAGGTTGGGGCAGAAAGAGATCAGGATTTGCACTACCCTGTCACATGCAATCTCTTATGTCAGAGCATTAATCGGAAACAGGAAAAACTGTTTAAAGTATAGAACTCTCCAGATGGACACAGCTGAACCATTTTCAGGCAGGCTCTGCCTATAAAATTACCTTTGGCCTTAATCCATTAATTAAAGGCACTCACAGATCCCAGTCCACATCTGTGAAGGTTAAACGTTTCATTCCTATCAGTACAAATTAGTTTTATAGGATACAGACCTCTGGTTTGCTAAATAAACTTTGCAAGGATTCATCGTATTGTAGAGCCATTGAGGAGAAAGGTACGACATTGCTTCTCTGAATAGATTATTTTGTGCTTCTCCTGGGCTTAGCACATTGTCCTCCTTAGGATCTGATGCCTAGTCTGTTTATTTATCTTTTTGTTGTCATACCTTTTATTTTTACATTTCTCACTTTTGAGTAGCATTTTGTCTTCTCCCTGTTTCCAGAAGCCTGTAATTTTCAATATACCCCATTTCTCCTTTTTCTTCAGTGGAAAAAATTTCTTCAGTGTTGGGATGTTCTGGAAGGGTACTGTACTTTTTGGGGTCTCCCTGCTGGGCTACATGGCATCTCTGACTCTCTCTCTCTCTTTTTTTTTTCTTAAGACAAGGTCTCCCTGTGTTTCCCAGGATGCAGTGCAGTCCAGCAATCATAGCTCACTGCAGCCTCCAACTCCTAGACTCAAGCAATTCTCCCGCCTCAGCCTCAGACTCTCAAATAGCTGGGACTACAGGCATGCACCACCATACCCAGCTAATTAAAAAATATATATATTTTTGTAGAGACAGCATCTCACTATGTTGCCCAAACTGGTCTTGAAGGCCTGACTTCAGCCCCACAAAGTGCTGGGATTATGGGCATGAGCCACTGCTCCTGGTTGCATATCTCAAAATTTGAGAACCTAATTTCACAGTCTTCACTGGGAGCAGGAGCTGTTTGAAGCAACAAGATGGAGACTCTGGTTTCCTCACTAGGCAGACTGTGTTCAAATTGGGTAGCCTGAAAGGAAAGCAGCACAATTATAATGGAAATTGGGGGATTCTTTCCCCCATTGAAATCCAAATAATTTTCCTTTATTGTGCCTTTTTTTTTTTTCCTTTAGGACCACCAGAAAAAAAAGTAGTGGTGCACCTTCAGAAGCTGGATACAGCATATGATGACCTTGGCAATTCTGGCCATTTCACCATCATTTACAACCAAGGCTTTGAGATTGTGTTGAATGACTACAAGTGGTTTGCCTTTTTTAAGGTTAGTTTTGTTGGAAGTTGGATTTACATTTTCAATGATTTGATATCTGAAACCTCTTCTGATTAGTAGACCCTCAGAATTTTAATTTTAGATTAAGAACATAACCAGAATTGACATCACTCTTACCAAGAGTAGTAGCTGGTATCATTTTGCCACTTCATTTAAAATTATGATTTCAGTGGGTTTAAGATATACCAAGTCTACATTTGAATATGTACAACAACTGTATTTAAAATTTACATAAGTATGACTAAATTCTTAATTTATTTTCATTATTACTACCATTGTATTTCTAAATGTTGTTGTAGTCATTTGGTGTTGTTCTGAACCTGTAGGTAAGATACAGAGATTACACATTTTGTTTTCTTGCAATTATTATGTTATCCTTCTTATCACTACCTGTTGGCTATGAGAGATTGGCCTAAGTGATTCATTAACCTAAATGTACTAAATATGTTGAGATGAGTAAATTTTTTTTTGATTAAACTAAGAGAAAGAGAGAACCTAGGAGTTACTCCTTAGGCTGGTTAAAGTAAAAGGTAGCCAAGTCAACCAAGTTTGTTTTCTTCTTTCACTAGGGAAGAACTATTGTTCATTCTCATAACACACTGCTTCCAATTGCAAACATACTCAGGGTTAAAATAGTTTAGCACAAATTGCAGTCCATCCCATTTGTTCATCTCAAGCTGGAACTTTTCTTGTAAGCTAAATTTTGGATACATAAGCCTGAAACTAGGCGTTTCTCATTATACATAGAGAATAAATAAAGACAGAATTTTTCATGGAGAAAGGTTTACAGCCTTTAAAACATCTGGAAAGAAGTGAGAAAGTAGATTTATAGCCTTTAAAACATCTGAAAGAAGTGGGAAAGTAGGGAATGACTGTTAAAGATGACAAGACAAAGCACCAGCAAAGGCATAGTTCTAATTTTGTTATAACTTCACATGGGAGTTGTGGTTTGTCATGAGGTTATGGCGGTCCAAGCAAGCTTACCATATTTCTTAGAATAATAACTCCCAGAAATATTTTTAAAATAAGGACCTCTCTTTAATATGGAAAAAAAAAAAGATAAAAGGAGATCGAGAGGAAGAGGTTGCCTCTCCTCAACTAGATTTGCTGATATGATATTCAGCTGGTGGAAACCAGTTTGTTTATCCTGACTGTTGATGGCCATCAGTTCACTGGATTACTGGAAACCAATGCTTAACCAGTTGTTAACTATTTTTAGTATAATTTCCACACACCATGTATTTTTTGTAAAAAAAAAAAAAAAAAAACTTTTAATAGTGTCTATATAAATTTTTAAAATTGTATATGTGGTATATTTAACCTGAATATAATCTTTGGTGTGTATGTTGATGAGCCTAGGCCTTTGTGGACCTCTTCCAGTTACTCTGTCACAGCCCTTCAGCGGTTCTTTGCCTTCAGATTAAGAATCAATTGCCAGTGGAATTTATGTTACCATGTACCATAAACCTTGTATATAATTTTTTGTCATTTTCTTTTCCTCTGTCTCTATCTCTTCTTGTTTGACACACAGTAGACACTTAGTCAAATTATTACCAAAAAAAAAAAAAAAATGAAGTGGAATTCAGTTGGGATATAGGTTAAATAAATTAGGAGATGAGCAGTAGATATAAATAGGCGAGTACATAGTTTATTCATTTGGCTTAGAAAACTTTTCATTCTTCAGTTCTGCAGAATTAGAGAAACTGATAGGTAAACTCCCAAAATCATTATTTAATTACCAGAGATGTAATAGATATAGACAAAAGCAGTTTTCTTCTTTTATTATTTTTTCATCAGTTTGTTCTTGGCTTAAATAGTAGTCCAAAGCTGGTAGGGACAGAGGGAATTAGCTGATGGCTGAATGAGGAATTGGATCACTTCACATATTATTTCTTGTGAATCATAATGTAAGCAGATTTGGTGTTTTGCCATAGACTAAGAACATTAATCACATTAGGTCAATAGAAAATCCCCTTTTAAAGCCAAATAAAGTTATGTGTGTTCCCACTGTAAGTCAGAAAGAGTTAATATATATGCCATTGGAGGGTAGAACCTTGCCATCTGGATGGCATTGGTCAAATCCTTATTCTTTCATTAGGAATAACAATAGAAAAAATACTCTTGCCCTACTGATTTCAGGATATATATGTTTTAAAGTGCTCACTTGACAGAACCATTATCAGGGGCATGTTTTCTTTTTCTGCGGAAAAATCAATAACTCTGGTCAGTAGTTAAGTCCTGTGACAAGGACCATAATTTCCTTAGGCAGAGTAGAATAATATAATAGGATACTTGTTTTTGAAACTTAATATAATCAGATAGATCCAGATAAACATAGTTTGCAAAGTGATAATGTGCCATGTTATTTTAGTAATTCCAACTGCAAGAGTGATGGGAAGCAGAGTTTAAAAACTTAAGAAAGGTATTAAGATGGAGTTGACTTTGATTAATGTCACCCACCAACAGTGGGTGACATTTATTAATACAGAAAGTTTACACATTTTACCACAAGCATCAGGGTATTTCCTGCAGCTGGGGAAACGGTGCTTGAAAGAACACATAACTCAAGAAAAATGCAAGCCCATTTAATAAGTAATGCATGTGAGAATTGTTCCTACAGAAAAAGAAAGCATCTTTTACATTAGAATTTATATTTGTAAAAGGAGGAAACATCAAAACTTGAGTAGTATTTACCATTCAATTTTAAGTGTCTTACGTAAATGACAACATAGCCTACTCAACCTACTGCCGTTACGGAAATATTTGACAAATTTTTGCCATGCTTACCTGCCATCATTATTCTGTGCACTGATATCCTCCAATCAGATTTTCATGCCTCTCCAGTGATTCATGGGACCCTCCCACTTGCTTCCTTTTACCCTGTTCACATATGCTTCAGACATGCTTGCAATAGATTGTTTGTTGTTCTTGCTGCTCGAGTTTGTTGAGTAGTTGATACATGCAGGTTATTTGTATGCTATGATATATATGGGTTTTGTCCATGGTTCTTGGCTCATAACTAACCCCCAAGATCCTTGTTACAGAAACCAGAATCTCTCTCTCTGATCTGCTCCTACCCTCCTTTCGTCTGCCCAGGGGACTCTAATCTGATTGTGGGTTCTAAGACCCTCATACCAGAGAGTGTTCTGGCCATATCATAGCAGAAGCAACACTGCACAGAGAGATCAAGAAGAATCTGAACAGACAGGCCTTGTTGGGTAGATCATACCGTTTTTAGCTAATTACATTCTGACATGGTTATCCATGCTTTAATCATGTCTATTCAATGAAGGCTCCATAAAAGCCCAAGAAGAACAGATCTGAGGGAATTCTGGAGAGCTAAACAAGTAGGGGCTGACAGGAAGGTGAAGAAAAACTCACCATGCTGGAAGGGTGGTCCACCCCAAATCCACGGGGTCAGAAGCTCCTGTGCTTGGGACGCTTCCAGACCTTGTGCTATGTATCTCTGGAAGTGCATGTGTATTTATATCCTTTTAAATATCATCAGTAATAAATCAGTAAATGTGTTTCCCTGAGGTATGCATGCCACTCTGTCAAATTAATTGAACCCAAAGAAGGGTTTATGAGAACTCCAACTTGAAGCCGACCTGTCAGAAGTTCTGGAGGCCTGGATTTGAGACTGATGCCTACAGTGGGCAGGCAGTCTTGGGGACTATGCCCTCAGTCCATGGGATCTGAATGTATCTCCTGGTAGATAGCACTGGAATTGAACTGGAGGACACTGAGCTGCTGTCTGCTGCAGAATTGATTGCTTTCTTGCTGGTGGGGAGAACTTCCTACATATTTTGGGGTCACTGAAGTCTTTGTGTTGATTGATGTTGCTGACTGAGAGAATAGGAAAAAGCATGTTGAGTAGTTTTTCCATACTACAGTATTCTTTTAGGCTCCTGCCTTTACCTTCTGCTCCCCTCAGCTTCCTGCAGCTCACCAGGAGAGACCCAGCTTTCTCACCATTCTCTTTAGGCATTCCACCTCTGAATCAGTTGTGACACCAGTAGCTCCTATTGCTAGAAACTTGCTTTATTAAGTTCAGTTCTTTCAGGACTTATCTGAAAAATAAACATTTTTTATGATCTGAAATTTCTAAGCATTTTTAAAACTTGGTTTTAATGGCTTGAGAAATTGGGGGTGGAGTAGTGACATATATATATATATATATTTTAAGAAGTACAAATTTGCACTTCTTAAAAGTACCCACAGGCAACCTCCTATATAAAAACACAATACACACACACACACACATACACACACACACACACAGAGAGACACATATATATATGTCACTACTCTACCCCCAAGTTTTAAAAATGTTTCTTTTTCAGATGAGTCCTGAAAAAACAGAATGAGACACACACACACACACACACACACACACACACATATACCTAAATATATACATATATACACACACACACACATATATATATGGATGTGACTTCACGCTAGATAAAAGTTTGGAAGGAAAAAAACTTTGACATCTAAAGTTTTTTTTGCATAGTTTGAGGAGCAGGAGGTACTAGGTATGTTTTTACAATATTTTTTTTGGCCAGGTGTGGTGACTCATGCTTGTAATCACAGCACTTTGGGAGGTAGAGGCAGGTTATCACCTGAGGTCAAGAGTTCGAGACCAGCTTGGCCAACATGTTGAAACACCGTCTCTACTAAAAATACAAAAATGAGCCAGAGTGGTAGTGCATGCCTGTAATCCCAGCTACTCAGGAGGCTGAGGCAGGAGAGTTGCTTGAACCCAGGAAGTAGAGGTTGCAGTGAGCCATTGCATTCCATCCCGGGTGACAGAGCAAGACTCCCTCTCAAAAAAATAGCAATAAAAAATAATAATGAAAGATTTTTTCCTACTCAGCATCCTCTAGGCATTTTATTATCTGAGCACTTTATGGGAGTACACATTATATTTAGGGTAATACTCATTTGATTACAAATGAGTATCTAAGCATTTGAAGTAACCTTATGTAAACTTATAAGTAATTAGGCCTGTGGCAAGATGGAAACATTCTTAGAGGCATTCAAATTCAAATTTCATTTAAAACACTGGGCTGGCCAAAACAAAAGATAATACTACAGGCCAGTTTCTAGCCTGTAATTCAAGCACTTTGAAGGCCAAGGCAGGTGGATCACCTGAGGTCAGGAGTTCAAGACCAGCCTGACCAACATGGTGAAACCCCGTCTTTATTTAAAAAAAAAAAAAAGATTATCAGATTTTAATAGCATTTACTCTTTGGCTGTACTCAGCAAAATCTAGCAAATTTGCACTTCTTAAAAGTACCCACTGGCAACCTCCTATATAAAAACAATACAGGCTGGTGGCTCATGCCTGGCATTCCAGCACTTCGGGTGGCTGAGGGAGGCAGGTGGATCACTTGAGATCAGAAGTAGGAGACTATCCTGGCCAACATGGTGAAACCCCATCTCCACTAAAAATACAAAAATTAGCCAGGGATAGTGGCACATGCCTGTAGTCCCAGTTACTTGGGAGGCTAAGGCAGTAGAATCACTGGAACGCTGGAGACGGAGCTTGCAGTGAGCTGAGATTGCACCACTGCACTCAATCCTGGGCGACAGCATGAGACTGTCTCAAAACAAAACACATACACACAGTGTAACACCACAAAACAGAATATTATGAAAATGCTTAATATGTCTGACTTTATGTGATGGGTGGATATGTGATTATTTTTTCTTCTTTATGCTCTTATGTGTACTTTGTTCATTTTTAATGATGATCATGTATAAAGCTCCTCTGTATAGCATCTTCTCCACCAAATTGCACAGAGGCAGGAAGTCCTGTAAAATAAACTAAGCTCCAAAAAATGGCCTTCTCTTGAGAAAGCTTTCTAACCTTTTACTGTTTCTCATTTTACTTTCTCTGAGGCAGTAAAAGAAACTGACTCTACAAGACAGCAGTAGAGAAGGAACTCAGATTTTATTTTGAAGACTAAGCTACTCAAGGGCTGAGGAAATACGTAGAGGAGAACTAGACTCATTATGGCTAGAAATTTTATTTGGTGATCTTGAAGCAAATCTTAGTATTTTCTAGTTGAGCTCTTGTTCTGAGCCCTCCAATTTTAATAGAACTATAAGCTAAAAAATATGACCATCAGTATTTCTAAAGCGAGTGGCTGCTCAAAACAAGAACACTTTGGGAGGCCAGGGCTGGTGGATCACCTGAGGTCAGAAGTTGGAGGCCAGCCTGGCCAACGTGGCAAAACCCCTCTCTACTAAAAATACAAAACGTAGCCAGGCGTGGTGGTACGCACCTGTAGTGTCAGCTACTCAGGAGGCTTGGGCAGAAGAATTGCTTGAACTCAGGAGGTGGAGGTTGCAGTGAGCCAAGACTGCACCACTGCACTTCAGCCTGGGTGACAAAGCAAGACTCTGTCTCAGAAACAAAACAAACAGAAACAAGAACTCTATGTTGAGAAATCTATACTAGAGGATTTAATTCCTCACTTTATGTGCTAATGATTAATAAATTTCAAGCTTATTGCACAGCTAGAAATGTCAACTGTGTTTCTATAATAAAGGATCTGGGGCCGGGCGTGATGGCTCATGCCTGTAATCCAAGCACTTTGGAGGCCAAGGCTGGCGGATCACCTGAAGTCAGGAGTTCAAGACCAGTCTGACCAACATGGTGAAACCCCGTCTTTAAAAAAAAAGAAATAATAAAAAAAAAAAATAAAAAGGATTTGGGAATATTGTGTCATTTTTTTCCCTGTGCTTTCTGGGTTTATTATTAATATATGACAATTTTAAAAGACTTGTTGAGATACATGTACTTTTAAAAATACAGATTCAATATATCAAGCTCAGCATTTTGTCTTTTTTTTTTTTTTACAACTTGGCGTTTACTTGTAAGAGTATTCAATGGAGGGAAAGTATCAGAAGTTTAGTACTGAGTGCATGCCTAGCTATTTTATGTCTTCTTTCATGATGATGCTTAATCTCAATATAGTGACTCAGTTTACCATTGTAAACTCTTCATAGGATGTCACTGATTTTATCAGTCATTTGTTCATGCAACTGGGAACTGTGGGGATGTATGATTTGCCACATCTGAGGAACAAACTGGGTGAGCGCCATTGAAAAATTTCTAACTTTCTTAATAAAAGCAAGCTTACCCTCTTCCTGGTGGCTTATGCAAATTAATGCCTATTTATTCATCAGAGGGAGACTGGAGAGATTATGGTTTTCTTACGGGTTTCTTGCTTGAGCCTGCTTATCTGCTATTTCTAAGTTGCCTGCACTATTTTATGTGAGTAATTTTCTACTTTATTATGTTCTGTTTTCATATGTCAAATTAGCTCTCCCAAGAATGATACTTGTAACATAAGTAGACATGAACTGAAAAGGGTAAAGACCCAGCTAAGAAAAAGGTTGACTCAAGTTCAGTTCACATTCTTAAAGTAGTTATGCTGCCTTAGGTTGCTTATTCTTTTCCTGCAAAGAATCCCTCAAGAGACAAACATGTGAGGCCACAGCAGGTTAGATGTGTCTTCCACAGAGAAGGTGGCTTTTTCAGAGAAATTGACATACTCGTCACTTATCTCTGCGAGACATGATCCAGTTCTGTAAAACTGGCTTCTCTTAAGAATGTAGACTATTCACTGAGGAGAAGATAATCTTATTCACTCTTTACATTCTCTTCACATTTTTAGAATAGATGTTTAAATCTTTGCTCAAACTGAATCCATAAATGCAGATATCTTAAGATTTTGGTGAAAAAATAGGTGATGATAAAATAAATAGAATATTACCCTTCTCTGCATTTTAACGTAGTATTCTTTCCCCTTTTCCTTCCTCTGTTATTTGGCTCCTAAATACCAGAAGTGAGATGAAAAAGGGAACTGGGGACAAGTTGAAAGCACCACAGGTTTGTCTTGTATCAGCATTTTCCAAACTTTATAATGGACCAGCAGTGGCCCACACATATGCCAGGTAGGAATTGCTCATCAGTTGTGTCACATTATCTTAACTTTTAGCAATGTTCCACACAACCATTAATAGCAGATCAAAGTGAGCATTAGAGTTGAAATTAATAAGCTGTTTCTTCTCATTTTTTTTTGGTAGTTGAATAAATATAGAATGTATTAAATAGTTTTCTTTATTTCAGAACTTCTCAAATCTGTAATATATTGTATGATGGTAGCTTAGGAGGAAGACACAGTAGGAAACTTTTCCCAAATAGGTTCACTGTTTTTTTTCCCTCAAAAAATAAGCTGTTCTCAAAACACAGTTTACAAAATTTTATTCTTAACTCTTCACTCTTTCTCCTAGTTAAGGAGCTATCTCTACCAGTAGAAAAGATACAGCCTGGTAATTTGTTGAGTAAATGGGATAAATAGCCTAATACCTAGTCATATGGATTCAGGCAGCACTGAGCCTACAATGCAGGTTTGTAAGGTATACCTGTTAATGTATCTAAGTTACCATAATGTATCCTATTTCTTAAGTATATTTCAAAAATATATTCATTTTATTCAGTGGCAGTTACTTTCAAATGCATGTGCTTCTAAAGCATGTTGGTTGCATGTGCAATACACGTCGCTTAAGCATTTAGCTTCAGAATGGCATCTTTCTTGTGAATGTCTTAACGTTTACAAAAAAATACCAGCATCTCAAATATTAGTTCTGGTATTTTTTTTTTTTACTTAAAGAAATTGATATGATTAAATATTAAGAGACAGTATGATCCTTGTTGGCTTATAACTCTAGTTTTTATTGTCTTGTAGTTATTAAATAGGACATCTATTGAGGGACTCTTTTAAAACCACATCCATGAACAGACTTTGGGGCTAAGAGGCAGAGCAGCCTGCGACAGTGTGGACCTACCTGTAGCAACTAGCAAAGGCCTCTAGCAGCTGCAGTCCCTTCTGGAGTCTTTATTTGCATGCAAAATGCAAAGGCGTCCTGGTGACCTACCTCCAAGGCAGCTGCCCTGCTGAACATTCCCTTGGAAAAGAGTAAACATCACTTTGAAATGTGAACGACCAGAGACTACACAGGAAAAAGGAAAAAATAAATATTTTGGAAGATGCAAAATCTTGGGTGGTTTCACTGTTCAGCTTTTCAATAAAAGGAACAAAATACAACACATTGTTCTTATTCTCTTTTGAAATCTCCTCAATTACAGTGATTTTTTTTCCCCTAAAATTATCAGGATTTGAAGTGTCTGTTTTGTCTTATTCACAGTGTAAATTTTATTCACAGTTTAATTGTCTCTGCCTGAGTGTCTTCCCTTTCTCTGATTACCTTGAGGAACCCAAGAGCCTATTGTAAGGAGAAAATAAGGCCCCTGGATCTCTTGAGATTCCCAGATAGAAGTTATTGAAGGGAAGATGGTCCTATGGAGGATTTGTTTAAAAAGGGAAAAAAGATGCTTTCTCAGATATGTCAGACTGCTATAGTATACTTCTGCAGGTTATAGACCTCCAGTACCTCTGGCCAGAAAGATGGTATCATGAACACCTTCTTTTTTTTTTTTTTTTTTTTTTTGATTAGGTACAAGCCTTGTGCTAAGAAGTTGACATACTACTATAAGTTAAAAAAATTCTGTCAAGTAGATATTACTAATTCCATTTTATAGGTAGAGAAAATCTCTTACAGTGCTTAAGCTCACAGAGTTTTTAAGTATAAAATGCTAGAGCTTGTCTTTCAAGCCTAAAGACTTACTTGGGGCTAAATAATGAAAAAAGCAATTTCACAAATAAGTAAATGATATTTAGAAGCACATTTGGATTTCCTGGTAAATTCCAGTCTGTGAGCATCATGAATATTAGTTTAATGTTACTTGGGCTCGTGTTGAACTTTTAAGAGAAGAATTGCCTTGAAGCTTAGGTTTTCTTAGCTGTTAGGCTACTGACTTTCTTGCCTAAACCAGGGCTTTTTCATTGAAGACAAAAACTTACCTTCTCCTTCCCTTTCTAGTTTTGGAAATTGGTAAAGAGCTTTGTAAACTTCAAAGTAAGTACAAACTAAGTGTCCTAATCAAATTTGCTAATCTTAATTACACTATTGTTCACACTGATTGGACTTGTTATACTGCTGTGTTAGTTTAGAGCTGACTTCTTTCAGCTTTGGTAAGCCTGAGATGATGGAGTTATGCCTCATTCATATTGTCTGGGTGCACTTTCCTCTTGCATTTCTGCTTGAATAGAAGAATTTTTCTCTAGACAGTTGTTTATCATTATTGATTCAGATGACTTTTCATACCATCTGAGAGTTATACTGTTCTGCTATTCTGAGAAGATATATTTCATAAAGATGAATTAAGAGTACAGTGGACTGCTCCCACCTGGAAACTTTTATCCATCTCACCTCTGGACCTGATAAATTCTTTATCACTCGGGACCTTGATGCCACCTCTTTCTGAAACCCTTCCCATTTCTCTCCATTAGTGTAGGCAACATCAGTACCTTGGTTCCCATTGCATCTTACAGGTACCTCTGCTTTCATGCTATGCCGTAATGGAATGATTTGGTAGCACATTTTCAGCTCTTTCCAGGTTGAAAATCTGTATTTTTCTCTGTATGTCTTCAACACCTAATGTTAGAACTTTTTAGGTACTCGGAAAATGCCCCACACTTCTCTTTTCTTTTTGTAGACTTTTCAAAAGTATTACCAGCTTACAAAGAATTAATTTTGTACGGTTCTAGAAACAAAAATCAGGAATGGTGCTATATACATCTTTTTTGATTCCCTACTCTAAAGAATACTATCAGGTTACCTTATTCTAGAATTTTAAAGGAATTGCATATTTCAAGCTGACTTTCAGGAGGTAAATATAACTAAAGCAACTGATACGTAAAAAAAAAAAATTAATTGGAAGACAATGTGGCAATTCTTCTAGGATCTAGAACCAGAAATACCACTTGACCCAGAAATCTTATTACTGGATATATACCCGAAGGATTATAAATCATTTTACTATAAAGACACATGCACACATATGTTTATTGCAGCACTGTTCACAATAGCAAAGACTTGGAACCAACCCAAATGCCCATCAATGATAGACTGGATAAAGAAAATGTGGCACATATATACCATGGAATCCTATAGAGCTAGAAAAAGGATTTCATGTCCTTTGCAGGGACATGGGTGAAGCTGAATACC